>WBNM01002920.1:107913-124219 GCA_013399055.1 Ramphastos sulfuratus
TCTTTTTTTTCCCCCAGCAGTTCGGGTTGAATGCTACAATAAATTCCTGGGAACAAACGCTCGTTGGTAGGACTTTAACACGCTCCCACACGGCCCCGCGAATGCACACCCAGTGGACGCGCGTGGAGCGCAAGGGACGCTCTGGTCCCCTCGGTATTTAAAAGCAGAAACTCCCACAGAGATCTCTTTCTTCCCAAACCGTTAGCACTGGGCCAGGGACGTTTCTTCGGAGCAAAAGAAATAAAGAGAAGGAACGAAAAAGGATTTTTTTTCCCCGTTAGATAATAAAGTTATTCCGCCCTACCCCGCCACTCGTGGTGGAGGGTACGGAGCCAGGAGACAAAGGGCAGCGGGGCAGCGGCTCCCCCGGATTGACGCGGGGTCCTTACGGAGGAGGGGTCCGGCCGGTGCTTCCCTCCCCAGGGACGGGGCAGCCGTCTGGGCTCTGAGCGGTTCGCCGAGGCGAGAGGGCCCAGAACGGCACGGCTTGCACGGGCAGCGAGAGCCCGGGACGTACAGAGCGGAGCCATACTGGGCCGTAACGGGCATTGTTGTATCAGGCCGTACTGGATTGTGACATACTGGGATGTGTGATACCGAGACCTGTAATATACCGTACCGGGCAGTGCCATACCGAGCCGTGCTGTACCAGGCAGTGTTCTACCAGGCAATGTCATACCGGGCGGTATCATACCGGGCGGTGCCGTACCGGAACAGAGTTCCGTACCGGGCCATACAGTGTGTACCGGGCAGTGCCGGTCGCGCTGCCGCCCCTCTCGCCCAATCAGCGGGGGCGGTGCGGCCGGGCCGGGCAGTGGCGGCCAATCGCGGTGGCTCCGCTGCGGAGCCGCGCCGGGGCCGGAGCCGATAAATGCTGCCGGCCCCGCGGCCGCTGCTCCCCGCCGCACCGGGGACAGCACCACCGGACCCCTCCCTCCTCCCNGGTGTGAGCCTCTGACAGCTAGGATCTCTCCTAGATCAGCTCTCACCTGGATATAACCGTGCCGGGCCGCCGCGATGACAACTCTGGCTGGAGCTGTCCCCAGGATGATGCGACCCGGGTCCGGGCAGAACTACCCCCGCAGCGGCTTCCCGCTGGAAGGTAAGGTTGCTCACGGGCTGTTCCCGCTGCTAATGACGGGGAAGGTAGGGCGGGAGATGGGGGAAGCGGGAATTGCTCCGTGCCAGGAGGCCGGGACAGCTGAGCACGGGCCGGGCCCACTAAAAGCCGCCGCAACCAGGGGCTGTCAGACGCGGCGGAGCTGGGCCCTGACCCGGGCAGCGGGAACGGCTCGGCTGAGGGCCGGCGGCTTGGGTGTCGCACCCGAGGAAGCGGCGGACCGGAGCGGGGGAAACCGGCGGGGAGAGCGGCGGCGCAGCGAGCCCATAATCTAGTCTTCAGAGGAATCCTAGGCAGCGATCTGGGGAGCCCAAAGTCGGGGAAAAGTTAAAAAACAAATTAAAATCAGATAAAAATGAGCTAAACGAAATCGAAAGAGTGTTTAAAACCGGGGGCTTGTCTCCGAGCCGCTGCGAAAGACGGCTCCTCCTGCGAGAGTCCTGCAGCGCCGGGGTGCTCCATGGGGCCCGGCTCCGAGAGGAACGGGTTCGGCGGGCCCCGGGCCACCCGAGGGGACTGTGGGCTACCTACACTGTTTCTCCCCTTCTCCCCTGGAGTCGGACGAGCCCTGAATCCCGGCTCCGGTGCAACAGGTGAAGCCGTCCCGCCGCCTTCTCCTGCCCGGCTCCGCGGGGACCTGGGGGACCCGGCAACGCTGAGGGACTGGCGAGGGTGGGTGGTGACTAGTTGCCCTACGAAAAAAAAACAACCCCAAAACAAACCAAGAAACAAAACAACACAAAAACCAACACGATAATAACAACAACAAGACCCAGCAGGATTCAAAGGAGACGTTAACGCCATTTCCCCCTCCTGCCTCTCCTCCCCTCCTTTTCTAGTCTCTACTCCTCTAGGCCAGGGCAGAGTCAATCAGCTCGGAGGAGTGTTTATCAATGGCAGGCCTTTACCCAACCATATCCGACACAAGATAGTGGAGATGGCTCACCATGGCATAAGGCCCTGTGTCATCTCTCGCCAGCTGCGAGTGTCCCACGGCTGCGTCTCCAAAATTCTCTGCAGGTACCAAGAGACGGGCTCCATCCGACCGGGGGCCATCGGCGGCAGCAAACCCAAGGTGAGCTGAGCAAATCCCGGCAACGGGGAAGAGAGGTGGCTGGCACCGGTGTTTGCAGGATTGGAACGGGGAAGGCAGCACCACGGGAGGGCCGAGGGGACTGTGCGGGTGCCGGGGTTGGGCGCGGACATTGTCCCCGCTTGTTGCTCTGAAGGTTTCCGAGACTTGAAAAACAAAAAAAATCTTGCAGTTCTTGGCATCTATTACTTTTGCAGTTAAGAAAGCAGTATTTTAAGAGTAACTTCTCAAACGAAATGAGGGAGAAACGAGTTGTTTTCGGAACGCTTGGGCTTCCGAAGCCCCTGCACTCATCCCGTGGTAGCCGGGGCGGGCTCGGTGCTGCGGGACCGACGGGGAAAGCCACCGGTTGAGTGCCGGGATTGGCCCGGCGAGGCCGGATCGAGTTCTCACTTTTTTTCGTTGTGAAGCTCAAAAAAACCGCCCACTATATTTTTTCTCTGTGCCTTCCTCCTCCTTCCATTTACTTTTCTGTGCAAAGCTGTATTTATAGCCATACCATGAAAAAGTTTTCGCTCACAATAACGCAAACAAAAATGGATTCTCGTCTCACGATTAACCTCCTCCTCGTCCTCTATCTTTTCATTCCCACAACAGCTAAGGCAAGATTTGACTTCCCTTTGAAATTTGCTGCTAGATTCCCCCACACACACACACTTTGTTGCTTCTAAACTTTTAGTAGCTGAACTTTTCCCTCTTGGTGTAAGGAAGGACTGTTCACAGAAGGGAGATCTTTGTTTTGTCTGAGATAGGCTTCATTTTAAAATCACAAGGCCATTGAAGGAACTTTTTCTTACTCGAACCTTTCAGCGCTTTCATTGCGCTGATTTTTATTTGGTTTTGCAAACTATTGTTCAGCTGAAACTTTCCCGACTTAGGGCTCCACTGACACTAATTCCTCCTCTCATCGTGAGCAAAAAATTCCACTCTATGCTGCTTCATTCGGGGTTTTCGTTCCCGAGGGCTCGATCCTACCTTGCCGGAGGATTTCCTGGAAGTTTCGTTTAACATGGGCTCGATCCCACTTCCCCGGGAGATTTTCCCCTTAACCCGGGGGATGCTTGTTTTATGAGGGCCTGTTGTTCCGTATTAAGCCCTCTTTGATTCCAACTTCCCTGTCCTCGGAATGTTTTATTCCGGGGCTGCTCGGCGGGGACGGTGGTTGCTCTCCGTGTGGCGGTGGCGGCAGGGAGGCTTCGGCCGCACCGCCAGGTCCCGGCGGCGGTATTCTGGGCTCCCGCGGCAGATCCCGACCCTGCAGACTGTGCCCGCTCGTCTTGTCGTTACTGAAGCAGGTGACGACGCCGGATGTTGAGAAGAAAATCGAGGAATACAAGCGGGAAAACGCTGGGATGTTCAGCTGGGAGATTCGGGACAAGCTGCTGAAGGACGGGGTGTGTGACCGCAACACGGTGCCGTCAGGTACGGGGCGACACTGGGCACAGGGGAGGCGCTCGGACACGTCCCAGAGGGTCGATACAGGGAGGGCGAGCGATGTTCCCGGTGGAAGCACAGCACCGCGCTGGACCGGTGTCCGTGAAGCGGTCACTATTAACATGCCGATACCCGTAGGAGCATCCCGGGAAGACTCTTGCCCTCGGCAGGGGTGTTTTCAATTAAATCCCAATTGCATCCTCCTCCTCCCCTCCTCCTCCTGCTGCCCCGCTGGGAGAGCTCAGGGCTGGCTGGAGAGCTGGAGCTGGGAAGCGGGAGACAGGGCGCAGATCCCTGTTCCAGTGGGTCGTGAGTGTGTGAACTCACAGAGCCAGTGCAGTATTTTTGCGAGCGTCCCTGGGGTTTTTTCATCACTCACTCCCCGAGATCAGGAACAAAATTCCTTGAGGCCACCGCGCCGGTACTGGAGCATGGTGCAGGACATTGCCCTGTGAAAACCATCGTGGGAAGGGGAGTGGATGGTTGCCTCTATTAAAGCCCCGAAGGGGGACAGTCAGGAAGGGGCATGGGACAGTAGCACTGATATGGGACCTGGCTCCCTGGTCTGGCCCAGCCACTGCAGGGGGCTGCTGAGGACAAGTCCAGTCACAAGTCTCTGCTTCTCCCCTTGAAGTGAGCTCCATCAGCCGCATCCTGCGTAGCAAGTTTGGGAAAGGAGAGGAAGAGGAGGCCGAGCTGGAAAGAAAGGAGGTAGAGGAAGGTGACAAGAAGGCCAAGCACAGCATTGATGGCATTCTCAGTGAAAGAGGTAAAATCCTACTATCCTCACTTTCCACAGAGCCTTGGGGCTGGTCAGTGCCAGCTCTGGGTGCCCCACTTCTCCTGGATGTTGCCCTGAGGTTGGTATAGGGTGAGGAGCAGCACGGTTGTGCTGCCTCATCCTTTCCCATCCCATTTCCCTACCAGTATGACCCTGCGGTGTGAACAAATGGCACGGAGGTTGGAGCAAAGATGGGGGGGGCACCACTAGTTTCGCTTTGGATAGCAAGGCCAGGGAGTAGAGAGTGCTGGAGTTGCCGGCAGAGCTCCTTGCACGGCTATGTAGGGGCTACTTTTCCAGCCCAAGCTGAGTTAGGGGCCATAGCTCACAGAAGGGAGAGTTGTAACCAAGGACTGTGGAGCCTCAAGTCTCTGCAGCAGGCAGTGAACTGCGTGTTTCATTTCTTCTCTTAAAACTGCGTGGAAAAAAAACTTGTGTTAAAGGTTGACAAGGGACTGTGAGGAGGGTGACCAAGGCAAACGGCTGCTTTGAGGGGGGCAGCTCCCTGGCTGGCCTAGGGCAGAGGGGCAGGCAAGGGCCTGGCTGGGCAGCCTGTGCATGGAAGTGGCTGGCCCAGCATATGCACAAGCACTGGAGAAGGCGAGACAAAAGTACCAAATGAGCTGGTCAAACAT
Organism: Ramphastos sulfuratus; assembly: GCA_013399055.1. NCBI lineage: Eukaryota > Metazoa > Chordata > Aves > Piciformes > Ramphastidae > Ramphastos > Ramphastos sulfuratus. The sequence goes on from WBNM01002920.1 coordinate 112,977, forward strand.
TTGTACAACTTTTCCAGCTTTTACAAAGAAGGCCTTCTATACACAATCTACACTTGGAGATGAACTTGGAAAACAAAGAGGGGGGAGTCCATTGAAACTCACACTTTGGCTTTGCAGGGACAAAGCTTCAGCTAGCAGCAGCTTGATGTGAACAAAAGAAGGCAACCTTTTTATAATTCAAGGAGAAAAGAAGAGAAAACAGCCCCACAAAAGGCTGAGAAAAGACATTATGGGCTTGCAATGAGGGATGAATTATTCAATGAGCCCCTAATAGCTGATGCTCCACTCAGTTTTATGGACTCTCCACTGTGCAAAAAGTGGCTGTTTTAACTCAGAAAATGTTTCTAGCATTTGTGGACATCTAGAGATGCTGAGTGCCACTCGGGGAAAACAGAAATCTATTCTTTAGCAGTGGGATATCTCCTTGTTGTGTAGAAACAAACCTCAAAACACTCCCCTAACTTAGTTTTCACTTCTGTTATTAAAGCTTTCAGGGAAACCTCATCTTCTGCATGCTGTGTGATACGAACACACAGAAGGTGCCGAGTAAGAGTTATTAAGGCCAGAAGGCACAGTCTTATTGCCCAGTCCAGCTTGCCTGCAACTCTGTCATGGGCCCAGAGTTTCCTTCAGTGCCTCCTTCAACAGTGGATTGCTGAAAGAGACCTGCACCGAGGGGAAAATGGAAATGCCCTGGTCGTTAAAATAACTAGCTTTTCTGCCTTCCTGAATTTCTTAGCAGGGGTTAGAAACAGGGGATAGGAAGCCCTGATAATATCCCTGCTTTATGGAGAAGAGTAACAGAGACAGTAAGAGGGGAAAAAGAAATAAATATTACTGGTATAACCTATTCCTTTGCCTCTCTGTGGTACAGTTTTCCTGTTCTTTGACTCTGCTTTTTAAAGCGGGCTTCTGATCTGCCATAAATCAGTGTCTGGGTGCTTGGCTACAGCCTGGGAGAGCCCCAAAACTTGCAGGAAAATCACTGGGACTTGGTAGTACCTTGCTGCAAAGCAGGGCTCCCTTGTGCTCCCTCAGCATGGCCCTCCGAGAGATCTTCTCTTTCACTTTCTACGGGTGTGAGCATCCTGCTTTGCTTCTTTCCAATTCAATCAGCTGCAGAATTCCTCTTGACTCTTTGGCACATCCCTATCCTAACCTTGTGCATGCAGGTTTTTGCTGAGTGGTTCTGTACAGTTCGATTATGTCTGTTCTGTGGCAGTGCTTGGGAAAGTTTGGCAGTTGGAGGGACAGCGGCAGTGCCATTTCCTCCTCCCTGGCCAGGAAGACGTTGCTTAATGTTGCTGCTGGAGCAGCTGTGATGCTGCAGAGTGAGAGAGCTGCTGCTTGAGAAAGAGTTTGTTGCCTTACACGTGCCTTAGGTATAGTCTGATACTATAGGGACATCACATTGCAGCTCATTGTTGCATAAAATAAGTCCATTGCCATAAAATAAGTCCTCCACAATTTTCTGTGTCTGTCCAACCAAAAGCATTTTGTGTGAACTCCCATTGCCAGCAAAGGAGCTTTGATTTCACTCCATCTCATCTCCCACTCTCTGGCTGAAATAAATGGCAATGTTCTGGAGGATTTGGATGCTGCAGGATTGTGTTTTCCCCTCAGAGTCACCAGCCCGCCTATGAAGCCTAGTGTGGCTGAGAGTGCCTGCTGACAGGACAGTCTGATGCTCTCTGACACTTGGGTAGCATACAATATATCTGAAGGTTATCCCGGTCGTGCACTGCAGAACTCTTGCATGGTAGCTTACTCTCCATGAGAGCTCTCCATGTTATGGAGTGAAAAAAATGTAGAGGATGAGTAAATTTTATAACTCTGGTCTTGAAATATCCTGCAAGCAGGAGCATGGGTACGGGGAGAAGCAGGGGAAGGCTGTGGGATAAGTTGGAATGCAAATCCCGGGGCTGAGCATGGAGCAGAGAATTATTCTCTTGCTTGAGAGGACACAACTAGTGCTGCCGGACAATTGCTGCATTTGCCTGAAATTCCCTCTTCACCATGAGCATTTGGGCAGCTTGAAGTGAGGCATTTTTTTCTGGGGATGAGGATAATAATTGTAAATTTAATGGTGGCTAATTCAAGATTTGAAATTTGGGGAATGCTTACAGCGGAGAGAAAAGAAACTTGGTATTTTTGGAAGGAGTATCTCATGTGGCTTGGGATTTGTCCCATCACATGTCTAAGTGGAGGTACACTCCTCTGCGTTGTGCTGTGACTCTGGTCCAGCCTCTCTTCATGGACACTCAAATCTGATTCCCTTGATGGTGTTTATGTACACCACACGTGCTGTGTGCTCTGTTATATCGGGGCGTTTCTGTCCCCCTGAGTTTGGGTGTATATTTAAGGAAAAGCTCAATGGTCACACTGTGGAACAGGAAGTTTGTGATTCTATAACAGTGCATCTGTCTTTCTGCACGAGTGATGAATTTTTCTTAAAGGCACAAGCCATAAATAAAGCAGATGAGAGAGGAACTTTTGTGCCTTTATATGGCGCGTTGGGGCATATTTTTAGCAGCTAAAGAGGGAGTTGCTTGTACCTTGGGTGGGAGCTATGCCCAGCATGGTTTGCTGACTAATCTAACTCCCCCCTTCATAAGATAGCTGTTGTTTGCTATCAGAAACCGGTGTCTTTCAGCACTCAAACGCTGAGGCGTTGAGCTGGTCCTCAGGCGTGCTGCAAGCTGGGGTTGGGGCTGGGACTGGGATCGGGACCCCCTCGGCCTGATCTCAAAGGGGGCCTCTGTTCCTAGCCAGTGGAATTGGCCCCCGGGCTCTGTCCCGGTGGATCCTCCCCAAGTCATGCGCACCCGTCCAAAAAGGGCCCTACTCATCCCGAGCGTCTACCCTTGGCTGTACTGAGAGCAATTCAGGCTACAGCAGACTAAATTGCCTCCTTTATTTCCTTCTTACTTTCATCTCAGACCAAACCCTTCCCCCTTCTCCCTCCCCTTCCTCTTTTCTTTTTTGCTCTGTGCCTCAGGCTCGCATTAATACAATTTCGGCACCACCCCTATTTTTGTGTGTGTATGTGGGGAGTTTGAAAGGGGGGGGGGGGGGGCAGTGTGAAGGAGAGAGGAAAAAAAAAAAGCCAGGACCTTAGCACAAAAGCCCTGCTCAGCAGCTAGAAAGTTCAAGCTGCTGCTGCTTCTCTGGCTGTGCGATGCTTTTCCTGTTTGTGAGTTTTGGGAAACATTTTTGCTTTGTACTGTAATGGAATTAGAGGACAGATGCTGACTGTAAATGGGACACGCGACTCCCAGCCCCTAGCTTAAATATTTAGATGCAATGTTACAATTACTGACTTGATGCACAAGCTTTGAAGTGGTGGCACATGATCTGAAGGGTGGCTTGGGTAAGATGGGCTTGCAGATGTTTTGATTAGAGTGGCTCAGTATCATGCAGCCAGTTATTTTTAAGTCGTTAAACTAATAAAGGCAGTTTATTAAGGGACAGGATTAACATACAAGGCATCAGATACCACTCTGAGTCATCCCATTCATTTCTGTATCATGGATTGTGAGGATAGTGTTCAGAGCATGGGAGGAGGCAGATACTGAGGTAGACTTTGGTTGTGATTTTCTGATGTGTGGCTTGTGGTGGTCTCCAGCATCCCATTCCAGGGTGCAGTTGTGAGAGGACTTTGCTCGCTGTGTGAAATATTCCTGTGTTACGGGGCTGAGAAGCACATTATGTTCTCCCGCTCCATGTTCCTGGTGAAGATTCACTTACTGAATGAAATGTGATGGCTCTGGCTGCAGGCAATTATCCTCTGGAGTCTGGAATTTTATACAGTACTTTACATATTTGCTCACTAGCAGGTCTAAGAAATTAGCTTGTGTAACTTGAACAGAATTTTGCTTCTGAGGCTCTAGGAGCTGACAAGAAAATAGTGCTTAATTAAGAAACTCCCTGGTTACTCCAGGATTTGGCTCAAGGCAGATGGTGTTAGCAGTGTTTTCTGTCTGATTTTTCTCCCTTTCTTAGCTCACATGTCAGCAGAATGTGAGAGAAGTCCTGGAGAAAAAAACCACAAGTGTAAATCCACATAGGTTACGCCGCACAAAAACTTTCTTCTGCTTGACCCATTGCACTGTGAGTTGCCAAACTCTCACTTCCAAATAATTATTTTGAATAACAATAATAATAATAGATGACCTCGGCAATCAGTAATGACATCATCACCAAGCCAAAGTGGGATGTCTCAGCATTCTGAGCACTTTCAGAAAGGTTCTATATGTCTGTATTTTGAGCGACTTCAGAAAGACATCTGCTGCTTCAGAGGTGCTGGGAAGCAGTCTATGCTTTCAGGTCTGGAAGACAAGCTGGAGCACATTGAGAGGAGTGCTAATTGTCAGGCTAATCACCTTACAGAAGCACTAGTAGTATTTTCATCGGTGGGAAGAAAGAGTCTGGCAGTGATCTCTCTGTGGTAAAATACAGATCCATTATACCCATTCCTTGAAATCATAGTTTCCTTGGGTTCACATTTTTTTTGCCACTGTAGGAGCACTTTCCTCAACTTAAAAGGAGTCAGTACCTATTCATGCAGAGCCACTGGCATCCTCTCCAGTTTTTCTAATCGCACAGATCTAGAATAAAGGTAGATGTTTATTAAGTAAGTAAGTATCAGGATTGCTTCACATGCAGCAGTTGATTCCTGAGTTTGTACCTTATTTGCTCTGAAAAATCTTCATGATCTGTAAGATTTAGAGTGCTGTTCTGGAAAGCCTGAGGCAAGAAACATGATCAGTCAAACTTGGTGGCAAGAACTTGCTCTGAAAATGTAATTGTTATCTTTGGCTTTCTGGATTCTCCTACAATTGCAAAAATCCTTGACATCAGTAGGAATTTAGTGATCTCTAGATCAGCCTCTTCTTGAAAACAGCTCTGTAATGCACTGAGCAACTGCAGCTCTGGGGGGAATCCTCAGGTTTCAGGTGGAAGATGGTTTTAATGGATCAAGTATCAGACCTCCAATTCTGCAAGTGCAGGGGTAACAGTGTAGAGTCCCACTCAAAGGCCTTGTTCTTGTGGGTGAAGTTACTCACAGGGGATGGGGCAGGCAGGAATGAGCCTGGATTTGTTCTGTTAATAGAAAGTACCTAAGTGATTACCCACTAAAGTGTGACTCTAATCCTGAGTGAAATTCCCTGGCAAAACTCTCATCAAAGGCAAGGATCTTGGTGTTAACACAGATAGAGGGTTTAATTAGATAAGTAATCATCAATTAATGATAAAAGTAAAAGTTGATGTAATCAGTATTTTCCAGGTCTGATTTTTGCATAGTAATTATTTGTTGTATCAATTTTAGTTGCTTTTGTGTAGTACTGACTTGGGGAGGGTTTAGTTTGGTGCTAGGTTAACTTATTGATAAGAGCTGGAACAGGGTTTAGAAGCGGGAAGCCCGTAAAGTTGATGGTGATAAATTATCACAAGCCCCCAGAGCTGTGTAGTAAAAGTGCATTGGGAAATGAAGCAGAACTACAAAGTGCTCTCTGGTTAGTTTAAGGAGAAATGAAGTGAAACGTAAAGCCGTAAATCAGAGCAAGCCAGTCAATGTGAATTTCTCTATGTAAATGTCACTTTAAATCCCATGTAACAAACACATCTGGCTAGAGAAAGAACAAAATATATAAGGAAAAATGCAGGATACTCCCAAACACTCCCCAAATGCTGTGTGGTTCTGGATAATAAAAATTAGGTACAGTAACATAATTCACCTTGTTTGGCGTAGGGTGAGCGCAGCATTTTCCTTCGCTTGCCCTGGAGTACTCCTGCCCCATGCTGTTAAACTAATTCAGTTTAAATCACCCTGCCTCCAGAGGAAAAAAAAAAAAAAAAAAAAAGGCAGCATAATGAAATTAAAACTCACCGAGGACACATTAGAGTTAACGTGTGTCATGTGCCGAGATTATTTAGTTAGCAGAGTTTGATGTGATTGTTGACAGGTCATTTATTCATCCTAGTAAATAAAGATTCACCCGCTATTAGGAATGTGCATATATAACTAGTGAGACAGTAAAAGGCAATTAAGCAGTCAGTTTAATGTCTTATCTTGCTGGTTGCCCTGCAGTTGTTTTACAACTAGGAATTAAAATCTGAAAAGGAAGTTTTCAGTGTCGCTGGCCAAATATTGATTAAGTAGTTGTTTGCTGATGCCATTGTGGGCACTTAAAAAGGCCACTCGTTCTGCCCCTTGTTGTTCATCTTCCATTGTCCCTGCTTCTTAACCTCAGAGATCAAAGGAGGGATCATTTCAGTTTATCTGTCTTGGAAAATCCTTCTTTGCTCCTCAAGCCTATGGATTAATGGCCAAATTGTCTTTAATGAGATGTGAAATTTGAATAGAATCCTTATTTTGCATGGTCCGTTGGATGTATGTACTGTATGACCCTCCAGTTTGGGGGCTGTGTGGAGGGGTTCCCTTTAGTGTGATATTATTTGAATCACTTCATTTTTAGCACAGAGCACGCTGCAGTTTTACTGTTCCGATGGGTAAAACACGTGGCATTTAACTAATTTTTGACTAATGTTTTTGATTGTGATTGTTTTGAGGGGAAAAACTGTCCTTGTGTATCAAGTCACATAGATAAATGATCCGGAACTCGACAGTAACAGAGTTTGAGAAGCCAGCCAGTTCTCCAAGCTGGGTTCTCGGTATGAAGGGGACACAAATGAGCTTGCAGCATTTCTTTAGGGCTGTAGAAATGCTCAGTTTTGATATTATGGAGCTCACTCACATCATGAGGACAGTTGTACTGCGCTTCTTCCACAAAGGTGGAAAAGCCAGCTTGGACTGTCAGTGCGGAAAAGCAAGCAGGAGTCCTCGAGAAGAATCATTTCCTTGTTGTGTGCACTACAGAGAGCTGTACTCATTTCAGATAGGAAAACATATTCCACCACACCCTCAGCAGAAGAGGCTGTGCAATCTGGATGCGTTACATTGGCTTGTCATTACGAGGTGAAGTTTAATCTGAGTTGTGGGTTATGGGAGCATTAGGTCCAGGTCCTGCCCCTTCCATTGGCAGATCTGGAGATGGAAATTCTGCAAACGACCAACAGTAAGAAGCTTAGTAAGGCTAAGGAGCTTCTTCTGGTGTGGCATTGATTTTCATGTGGGCGAGCCCTCCCCTGCTGCAGCCACAAAGAGCAGAGTATAAAGCTAAACTAGAATCTTTCTAATCAGCATTTTCTCATTCCCCTTCTTAAATACACTTTGTTTTCATTTTGTCTGGTTATCACTGGGAAAAAAAAAAAAATCAATCCATGCCTACTTCAGGAGCTACTCTAGGAGACATTTTGCCCCAGAGGAACAGCTTAGATTCTTAAAGTGTTTTAGGTACAACTTTGCTTCAAGTCCATGAACCTGATTTATTTCCCCAGAGAGCTGTGACAAGGACAGCAACACACATGCTACCTTCTGATATATGTATTTTAATAGATATTTGCCTGACTGCACACTCTGGCAAACACAACCGATGTTTATATCATGTCCAAGTCCATATAAGGACCTGTCTGAAGGATTTTGGTATTTGTCATATGCCTCATGTTGGCTGGCTGATCAAAAAATGACTGTGGTAATTTCTTTATCAGATATAATGTCACAGGGATCACTGTGGTTTGGATGGTACGAGGAATAAACCATCTGCAGCCGACGTTTCTGCAAGCAGACAGCTTATTCAGCCCCTGTCAAGTCTCATTCACCTTCCTCAAATGAGCAGGACTGTTCATGCCAATATAGTCAGGATCTGTTCCATATCCCAGTGCAGAAAAGCAGTAATAACTACAGTTCTTCTGGCAAAACGGCTCTTTCCTCTGTTAAGAACCTAACCAATGTATATGATCTGTATAGCCCCTGCGAAGCCGTATCACCAAGATACTCAGTGTAACCAAACTGGGCTGAAAACTGTTCTCCATCTCTGTCTTTGTCTGAGGGAAAGGTGGAGATGAGTGTAGACAGGTTTTATAGAAAGCAGGCTATCAGAGTGGCAGGGAATCCTGCTTCCACAGCAAATCCCTTTTTACTGCAGATGGTGTGGCAGGACTTCCTTTTCATCATGACCTAAGGGCTCCTTGATTGATCTGGTGTGAAGTGCTGAAGGATTGGAGAGTGAACTGGCAGGGGGATCAGTGTCCCGGTGAGGACTCTGACACCTCCCCAGCCCCTCCAGTCAGGCTGTGCGGTAAGAAAAAGTCTGCACGGAACTAGCTGGCAGTCAGGGTTGCACTGGTTTCATGAACAGCAAAACAAGTTGTTTTCAGAAAGGAGGTGTTTTGACAGAAGGGCAAACGTTTAGCTAAAGCACTGTGCAGACGGGAAGTGAAAAACAGTTTTAATAATGAGATCCTGCAAAGCACGGATTTTGAAATAAAACCCCACAAAACAACCACCCTAAAATAATATCAGCAATTCCATTTATCAAGATACAAACTGAGATCAACTCCACTGCAGTTGGTGGGCTGGGAAAATGCTGAGTTATATCAGCAGTATTTACACTCCAGAGACAGTTTCATGTAACCACCACCTTGCAAATTCAGCTTATCCACTACTAGGAGTTTCACTGAAGTCATAAGAGTGACCTGGCTAAGGATTGTTTACACAAGGAGTAATATTTTAAGTAGTCATCAACCTTGATGGCACAGGCTTTTGGAGGTCTGTCAATCTACAATTTGCTCTGTATGGTTTTCTTTAAATTTTTAATACACTTGGTGCAGAGAACAGTATTGTGTCCTCTAACCTCTCTTGCTGCCTGTGGTGGCTGTTCCATCTATGGTACACAATAACTATGATCTTTGCTGCCATCTGTGCAGCTGGATACTAGAAGAAAACATTTAGGAATCTATTTAGAAGATCATATGAGTTGATGTTGCAGTTAGGAAAAGCTCTGTGGGTTCATCCCTGATTTAGGATGGTTAATTGGCTCTGTCCCCTGTTAATTAATCAGCATCAAGCAGAAACTCCCAAACTCCTGTTGCTTTAACACCCTCAACTTGTTCTCTGACAAACAGAGTGTTACTTTTCTTGAGAAGCCCTTAAAATGATCTGCTTGTCCACCTCTTCTGCAAAGCACTGAGGCTGGCACGGACCATGTTGCATGTGCTGGGGCAGAGGATTTGGTGAGCTGATCACCAGCAGGGACTGGAGCAGTGAAAAGCATTGCAGGCTGTGGGGATGCTCAACTTCCCTGGTGAAAATGCAAAATGGCTGCACACAGCAGACATTTTGTTTATCTTTTTATTATTTCTATGTTAAAAAATGTTCTTGAGACCAAATTGTACAGTCACATAGATTGGAACAATCCCCCACTCAGCAGGGCTGTGAAGGTTCCTCAGGGTTAAATTTGACCCTAATATTAAAATTTTATTACTTTTCAGATTTAAGGGGATTCATTCACTTTCTCAGTCTTATCAAGACTTTGTAGCTTTAAATATCTATTTTTGCTGCTAAATAAGAGACCTGATGTGACAAGTAAAAAAGAGCTGTTGTAAAGAATTGCATTTAAAAATTATTTAACATTACTTAGGGAAAAAAAAAAAAAAAAAAGGCAACCCAAAAACTGTTTTTCTGCTTCAAGAACTTCTGTGACCAATCTGCTCCATCCGCCCCAGCAGGACAGGAGGCAGAGGGCTGCTTGCTGGCTCTGATTTTTGGCTCCTCCCTGGCTGAGGGGTCTCACAAGGGGGAGATGAATTCTATCCTTCTACACCACATTGCTTCCCACAACCTTTGATGCTCATCAACACCACAAATGAAATTTTGGGGAAGGAATCACAAGCTCTTAATTCATATAGTTATAAAATCCTACACCATGACAGATATAAAGAGGATTTTTCCCCAGACTTTTCGAGATCATCTGACCAAAGAAGAACTTAAAACAGAATTCAATGCCCCTGTACTTCTCCTGTGTTGGCAATTGAAAAGATGGAGTGATGACTGATGACACAAATATTTCTCTTAATCTGACATCAGGAACAGACTTGTTATCAGTAAATCAGAGACAAAAAAATAAAGTATTAAAAGTATCCTAAATACATCTAGTATCTGAATCCCAATAGTGGCAGTTAAAAAGAAAAAGGAAAACACCCCATAAAAGTCCTGCGAGGGGAAAAAGAGATCCTCCAGGTGATCAGAGTGGAGCAAGGACTCACGTGCTTCCAGTAAAGTCACTCTATTAACGAATCCAGCCAGCTGGTGCTTATTTTCTGCCCCCTGGCTAGCACTGAGAAGACATGCAGAATGGTGGTTTTCCCAGGATGGCACAGGGGGAACTCCTTAGGATGTGCTCTTTGTTTTCTTGTTATGTTACTCTTTTCATTTTAGTCTTAGGGGTTCAGAGTAATCCTGTGCCCTTGGGGTGTCTTGGACCAGTTTTTCAGGGCTGGTTCCTTTGGTTAAAAGACCCATTATATAGTTTGAAGCAGGAGTAGAGTACTCAGGATCCAGTAGCTTAAAGTTCAGATGTGGCTCCCAGCCCAGACTGGAACTGGTACTACCTTGTTTCCAACTCACAGAGCTCCTTGCTCTACCTTTCTCTTCCAGGAGGTTTGTAAGCACTTTTCATTCAGTTTATATCTTCCGTAGGACTGTTGGGTTCTCTAGGCAGGAAAGTTCTAGTCACAGCTCTGCTTCATTGTTGTTGTTTTGCATTTTGTGACCTTCAGCTTTTTGAGCAGATGCTTTAGGTCCCCGTGATTTGGGCTCAGTGTCTTTTTCCCACTTGCCCAGCTGGTGTTGGTTTGTTGCTAAATTTCTTGCAGCTACAGGAAAGGGGCTGCTGAAGGCATATTTCCATTGGTTAGAATAGTTTTCATACAGAGCTGTGCAGAGTGTGGTTCTGCATCTTTGGAGTGGGATGAGAGAGTTTATTTACATTTAGTACGAAAAAGTGATTCTGGTGACTAATGTGTTTGATACTTTGAAAACAAACAAACAAACAAACAAAAAAACCCCCAAAAAAACCCCAAAACCCAAACCAACCAAACAAGAAAAGCAGGGGTTATAGCAAAATTGATGCTAGAAGAGCTGAGTTTAGTTTGGAAGAGAACTGATGTCAATTGGTATAATTTGCTCTGCATTTCTCAGAGTGACTTTCTGCATTGTCTGTGCCTAGAACCAGGTCAGATGGTTCTTCTCAGTTTGGTTACTGGTCTCTGCCTTGCTCCCCTAGAGCAGGGAGAAGCTGTTGGTTCTTGCTTTCTTTTTTTTTTTTTTTTTTTTTTTTTTC
>WBNM01002920.1:124233-254677 GCA_013399055.1 Ramphastos sulfuratus
TTTTTTTTTTCCCTTCCCCCCCTTTCCCTTCTGTTGCATCCTGGCAGCGTGTGTAGTGAGGAAGGGACTAGAATGTTGGTGATCTGTCTGTGTCAGCTAAAGCCTTTTGTATCTTTGTGGGGTGTTTTGGTTAGAAACAGGATTGATACTTCAAAATGTCTGGGATGCAGAAATCAAAATCCAAGCCTATGTAAGTTCAGGTGCCATAGCTCATCTGTTGAAGCTGCAAATCCAGATGAAATAATGTTTTGTAATGAATTTTTTGTGGCTAGAAAGGATTGGAGCCCAGCCTTATAAGAGTAGTTTGGCTTCTAGGCTTTAGGGTTGCACAGCTGGGGAATGTCAGGTTGGTTGTAGAGGGATCAGTGAGTGCTTTTCTTGTCCAGTGGTCCATGGTGTGAAACTGAACAGAGTGAAGCTGCAAGCCCTATCTCTGAGCATCTGGTAGGTGAGTCCATTTTGATGAAGTAGATCAAGTCTCAGTAGTTTTAGTTTTGTTGCTTTTATTACTATTATTTACTGCAAGAGCAGAGCACTAACTAATATGGTCTGAGATCAAGCACATGCATTTGGAAGTGTTGTCTCAATTTATATCCAGACACCAAGTCACAGCATGTTTACCGGAGTACAGCAATTAAATGATACAAACTTTTTGCTGAATTTGCTGCCTTTCCCATGAACAGCTTTGAAATTTCCTCCTATAACATGGTGTGGCAAATCTATCCAATCCTATACACAAATAATCTTTAGTTCCAAGCAAATATTCGATGCTTGAAATTTATGTGGTTGCGGTTAGACACGCAGGTCTTGCGTTGTTCTCTCTGCCTGAACTGGATGTTGCTGCTGCGTTCACAAAAAGCTTGTCTGGGTAGCTGCTTAAACCACTTCATTTCTGATTGAATTGCCTATTTATTTTACTGTGTACTCGTTAAAATAGAAATCTGAACTGAGAGGAAAAAATCGAGACAAAAATCACGGTTTAAACATTCTTTTGTTTGTTTGCTGCTAATTTCTAGTTTAAAACTGCAGCTTTCAAAAGTCTTGATGCAGCAGAACATATTTCGCTGTGATAGGATTGCGTGTCACGCAGATTGATTAGAGATGAACTGCTTGGGTTTGGTTTGAAATGGTTTTAAAATTAAACCTCTGCATTTCTTTTATAAACATTTTCTTTCCCTGACGGGGAGAAATAGTCGAGTGAGCTGGGCATAAAGGTTTGAGCCAAAAACCCAAGAAGCCGGTTCCAGTTGATAGGCTGGCTTGAACTTGTCAACAAGTCTTTAAAAAAAAATTTTTTTTTTAGATGTACGACCTGCAGCAAGGCGAGATTTGATTTCCAGAGCTGCTGACACAAGTAGTTTTAACTGATTTCTAGAGTTTCAAGGAAAAGGGCATAGTTACGGTCAGTCTTTTAAACAGTAACATTGTGGGGTTAATTTTTTTCCCCCCTTTTTATAAAAAAAAATTGTTTGGTTGTGGTTATTTTTTTTTTTTTTAAACACCACATATTCCTCTAGATAATAGTATCAAGCATGTGAGATTTCTCTTAAACCTCCAAAAAGCATGCTGAATTTTCTTTAAGGAAACTTGATTAGATCCTAAATTAAAAGAGTTTTTTCCCCTTTTTTTCTCGTTGCTTCTCCCCCGCCTTTCCTTTCCTTGAGGGGGAAAAAGTTTTGATTTTTTTTTTTTTTTTTGTGTGTGTGTGTGAGGAAACTGGTGAATTCTGGCATTCCTCGGCATGAGAGGAGAATACTGATTAGAATCAGGCAGAGAGCAAGCAGGTGCTGAGCATGTTCATTGCTTAACCCCCTGCCCTGCTCCTGCATCCTGCCCTGACCCAGTGCCCAGACCCTGCACGTAGCAGCAAGTTGCCAGATGTGGGAGATGTTTTCAGGCAGAGTGCTTATTCACCCGGTCTCAGCTGAAAACTAGAGAGTTCCTTCAATGATTGTGTTTCATGTTTAAAGCTGAGCTGGATGATGCTGCTGGGGGAAAATCCTGTGTTTGTGAGGATGAGAAGGGACTGTTCTGTTGCGAGTTGCTGTGTGGCTGTGGTATCTGTCTGCAAAAAAGCAGTACAAAACCCCAACAAGCAGGGTACTGCCTAAGGGCAAAAAATCTATTTTTTTTCTCTCTCTCTCTTTTTTTTTTTTAAACTTTTTTTTTTAATGAAGAAAAAAGGATTTTATGGCTTAGAAACAGTACACCCTAAAGAGAGGTGTGTTTAAAAGTGAGACTCAAGTGCTTTTGTCTGGAGAATAATGCACTGGGTATAAAGAACAGTACAATGGAAGCCTTTTCTTCGAGCTATGTATGGGCGAGCATCAGTCAGCCAAGGAAGAACTTCAAAGGCCAAAGTGAAAACTTGCTCAGCTCTTTCTTTCCTGACAGGTTTTTCTTGAGGTGGGATGGGGAGAGGAGAGAATTTGCTCTCTGCTCCCATAGCAGAGGAGGCAATAATAATGTGCAAACCGTGGTACCCAGCCTGAACTCTCCATTTCCACTTGATGTGCCTTTTAGGAAGCTACTAAACTATCCCATCTCCTGAGTCTTTTATTGCTTATTCATAAAGAGCTCTCAGAAATTCCACTTCTGCCTTGCTGGGAAGGCATTATGCCAGATGGAAGGGGAAGCTGCTTTCTAAGCGTCTTCCTAGGGAAAGATGATCTACTTCTCTGCCTCCAAAAATACTCATCATTCATACACTATAAATTGCCTTTAAGGAGGGAAAATAGCCCCAGTGTGTTTTAATGTAAGTAGTCCAAGGATATAACAATAGTGCATGAGACCAGCCACTAAACTTCATGTCTGTCAATATGTGTGTGAAATGTCATGGTTTGTAATGGAGATGCTTCTGTGATAGGAATCTAAATAGCTTTTCACCATGACCTTCCATCATTGTTTCATGATGTGACTTTGGAAAGATTTTTAAAAAAACAAATATTATTTGTTTTAATCTAGGAATTTACTTGCAGGATGCAGCAGCCTAGGTTTAAACTGGGTTTCAGAAGCAATTTCAGTGTTACCTGCATGGCTGTATTCTGCAGGGGTGCAAAGAAAATGTATAGCTGCATTAGTGAGCAGTGTGTGCCACATCAGTCTTTTTCAAGGGCAGAGGCAAAAGGGAGAAACCAGAGGATGGCTAAGAGAGGGAGCAGCCAAGACCACAGAGTTCATACCACAAGCCTAAACCACACTGATGCTCCTAAGGCATGCCAGAGTATTTGCTAGCTGAGGAGTGGGGGAGGACAGAGAGTTGCCTTTAGGAATTACAGAAATATTACAGCATCTGGGCTCTAATACTTGTACAGGTAAGAAAGCAGCCTCTCTGCCAGCCCATATTTCAGGGTGGAGTGTAAACAGTGGTAAGCATGGCTTATGCCACCATCTCAAGCAGAGCTGCAGGATGAGAGCTTTCTATGAAGCATGTAGCAATTAACTTGAGCACCAGCAGACTGTTTTAAAAGCATGTTTGGTAGTAGCCTGTATTTGGACATTAGTGCTAGAAAAGGAGAACAATGGAGGTAGCTTTTCTGCTTCACGTTCCTATCATGATCATCTAGACTAATAACTTGAGAGCTTTTCATGAGAGCCTTCCTTCTGCTCATGTGTTTGGTGGGGAAGAAGAACCAGTAATTATGAACAAGCTGTGTTTCAGTAACTTTCCTTCATCTTATGTTTTGAATTGATGGCTTCAAGAATGGAAAACAAGACTTTGGGATCATGTGGAAGATCTCCGTTGGCATGGTCTGTCTTTTGGCTTGAAACTGTTGCATATGCTCAGGGATCCTTGGCTGCAGTCAGAAGTTTGAAGGAAACAGGGTTAATGTGAGAGCTGGGTTGAAAGTAGCTGCCCAAACAATAGGTGTTGTGGTAATGTTTGATAGGAGTGCAAGTAGGAACCAGAGTCTATGGAATGCTGCAAAGGTACTGTCAGGAAAGGTAACTGAATGTCTTAGATTTGCTACTCATGGTATGGTTCACATACCTACTGCAGGAAACATCTCAGGAAAATTTCTGTAGGTGGAAAAAAGAGGTGGGTGACCACTGCATTGGTCATTCCAGGTGAGTCCAGCTTCATTGATGAGAGTTCCAGTTAGCAAAGCCAACAGGCGTTATTCAAGAAGAACATTTTGGATTCTGGTTCTGCTGTGGGCTGGCAACCAGCAGACCATTACTGGGAATGGGATAATGGTCCTTGTTTTGGATCAGCTCTACAGAGCTTAAAACATTTGGGAAATGAGAGATTTTGGTTCCTAGTTGCATGGAACATTTTTAGGCTGTTGCAATTTTAATAGAATGTTTTTGGGCACGATCATGTCTTTGTGTTCTCATTTCTAAAGAATTTCTTCTTTATTAAATAATAAAAATAATGTATTTTGATTCCCTAGTGAAAAAGTGTTAAATAAACTCAGGGTATGATTTTTTTACCCAATTCCTTCCCCTAAATTAAACCACTGTCAATTTGCCAGAGATTGAGCTATGGGGAAGTTGAGAACCAGGAGGGATTATTTTGCTGCCACTTTTCATCAGATGTTCATTGCTCACAGAATTAGAGCTACAGGCACTCTGAGAGTGAATCTTTGCAGAGAGTGAAAAAGCATAAACCTCTGAAAATTTGCCTGACAAGTTTGTGTTACACAAATATTCAGGATCTGTTTGAGCATTTCTGTCTCTGCCCTTGATTGCACAGAGAGGCTATGTGAAGAGCTCAGCAACAGATTCAGTATGTTTAGATTGGGTCACATCATCTCCCTTTCCCTCTGTTTCTGTCATTGCTGTGTGTCATGGATTCAAATTTTAGAGAACAAATTTTAATCTCCTTTTGTATGTTTTGATAGGTTACAAAGAGGAAACCAGCATAATTGGAGGTGCCAGCTTAATCTAATTACTGTTATGAAACAAGAAATAATAGACTGAGGTATTAGAAATTTGTACTTGCATATAGACATTCTCACAAACTGGCAGGAATTAAAGCTGAAGTCAGAGTATTCTTTAAGACCAGATTCTGCTGGCACCAAATCAGAGTGGTTCCTTTGCAAAGTTGCTCAGTTTCCAGCAGTGTAACAGATAGGAATTTGGTTTGTGGATAGTTCTGTGCAGTGTGATCAACTGAGGACTTCCTGAGCAAGGGTACGTAGGGTGTCATAGTACAGGATTAGCTGTGCTGTGAGGTTTAGTTATGTGATGAGTTTTCCTTTGGGGATATTAGCTGAGGATTATAGAGGATCTTTATTCTATTCCATAGAACTGTAGAATTATAAAATCATTAAGGTTGGAAAAGACCTCCAAGATCATTAAGCCCAACCATCGACCCAGCACTGCCAAATCCACCACTAAATATTTCCCTCAGTGTCACATCTGTGTGTTTTTTGAACGATGACTCCACAACTTCCCCGAGCAGCCTATTCCAGGGCTTAATCACTCTTTCGGTGAGGAAATTTTTCCTAATATCCAACCTAAATCATCCCTGAGGCCATTTTCTCTCATCCTGTCACTTGTCACCTGGGAGAGAAGACCAATCCTCACATCACTCCAACCTCCTTTCAGTTAGTTTTAGGGAGCAAGAAGGTCTCCCCTTATCCTTCTTTTCTCCAGGCTAATCAACCTCAGTTCTCTCAGCCTCTCCTCATAAGACCTGTGTACCAGACCCTTCACCAACTTTCTTGCTGCGCTGGATGCACACCAGAACCTCAATGTCCCTCTTGTAGATGGAATATTTAATTGTTTAAATCAAGTTATGAAATGACTAATGCCATGTTTTTAGGTAAATATTTAGTACTTTTTGTAGCTTTGAATACAACTTCTGTAAAGAGGTGGTGAAACACACTAGTCTGATATATGTCTTTGATATTAGTATGCTGAACATACTGTTAAGAAATCTTACAGACCTTGATGGGTGGTGCTCTATAACTTGTCTGTAGTGGATACATCATACTTGATGTGCACTAGCATATGGCTGTACACCACAG
Organism: Ramphastos sulfuratus; assembly: GCA_013399055.1. Classification (NCBI taxonomy): domain Eukaryota; kingdom Metazoa; phylum Chordata; class Aves; order Piciformes; family Ramphastidae; genus Ramphastos; species Ramphastos sulfuratus. The sequence continues at coordinate 130,209 of WBNM01002920.1, forward strand.
AGACACATAAACCATGGAGTCATTGGAGTAAAGTCTGGTCAGGCATGCTGCTTCTGCATCCAAGCTTGTGCTTGTGTTTAAGTAAAGCTTTACCTGTCTATATTAGCAAAAGGTTACAAATGGGATTTTATGCATACAAAGAAAAGCTCCTTCTGCTGCTTAGAGGGACTGCTTCCAACAACCATTAAAGTCTCCAAATTAAAAAGAAAAAACCCAAACCAAAGAAACAAAAACCCTAAAAATGACAGAAAAACTTCACTATAAAACATCCCACCCCAAAGTTCAAACCAACCCCAGTTCTAGGAATATGATTTTTGTGATGGTTCATTTAGTAAACCACACTGTAGCCTTCAAGAGACTCTTCTGTCACTACTCCCTGTCAGCATTCTTAATGTCCTTTGAAATACTTCATCTGATTGTCTTCCTAATTACTACTTGGAGGTTGTGCTGTTCAGATATCAGAACTGTTTTATTCTGGCAAGATATGAGTCCACTGAACATGAAACTCCATCAAGTCATGGCAATTATGGCAACATTTTGTCCTGAGGAAAACAAAGAAAAGGAAAAATTCAGGGTATATGAAATAGCCCATTTCAAAGTTTTATAGATTTTTTTTTTTTTAATTTATTACTCAATTCATATTACTTCATAGCTTGTTTTGTATTGAGACCTTCAGCAGGATAGCTGTCTGGAAATTGTGTTTGGATCCTGTTTAGTTTCCTCTTTCAATGTTCCTGACTTGCACAGTGGTCTCTGCTTGTTCTTTAGGGAGGATCAGAAAAGTGGCCTCAGGGTTTTGGGATCTATTTGGGACTAAGGGGGTGGGATAACAAAATAGGGCTTGTTAAAAGTTTTGTTTCTCATTTTTAACGATTTCTCTTAGAAAATTAAGATTAAATGTCTGATTATTTCTTTGTTGTTACATTTGCTTTGCCTTAAAAGTATTTGAGAAGGATTTTCCCCTTCGGCTTTCAGCTCTTGAGGCATACTCAGATTTTGTTCTCAACCAGAAGGAAAACAAATGCTGAGATACCCAACTTCCCTGGGGACCGCAATTTCTTACACCAAGAAGTGTCCTTTAGAAGGCTGAGTGTGAAGAAATGTCAGAAATAATATTTTCATTTTACTTTTTCATTTTTCAGGCTCTGATTTTCCCAGACCAGTCAGTCTATGAGATGTGGGGAAGTTGGCAGCCTCTCATAGGATGAAGCAGCAGTTTTGAGGGTGGTTGTTGCCTGAAGTGTTTCTATGCTCAATAGCAGGCACCAAAGCTGCTAGGGAAGCAGTATTAGTTCTGACTTCATGGCTGGCTCAGTATCCAAGACTAAAAGAAGCTGCTACAGCAAACAGTAAAAATACTCGCTTTTACTAGAGCAACTTATGTTTCCCACCACTGCAGTGTTAGTAATGAGTAAATTTGGTCTGTCACTTAGCTCAAGAAGAAGGGATTTTTGCAATGTCTTTAAAGCTTTTTAAAGCTTTAAAGGTTTGTTTTTCAGACTTTCTGTTAATTTAAAATCCTGGGAGCTGCTCAGGGAATGAGCAGACACTACCACAGCAAAGCAATTAATAGCTGAGCAGTGGTTTGAAATGAAGACATGAATATTAATTCTTTTGGGGCTGCTTGGAGTACAAGCTGAGTTTGATTGGGGCTGCTTCTTTCTCCCTTTCTACTTTCAGCATTCCTTCATTTTTTCATTCTTTTGTCCACCTGACACAGCTTCTCTAAAGTGTCTTTCCACAAGCTGTTGATGTGATCCTGGAACAGTTTTTCCACACAGTAAACTTGGCCCGACTTTTAATTAAAAATTTTGTCTATGCTGTTTCAAACAGATGGAGAAATAGTTGATGACATGGATGGAAGGATGGTCTTTGGTGCTGACAGTGCTGAGCACCTCTGTTGCTGGTAGCTGCTGAGGCTAAAAAGGTTTGTGGGGAGAAGAACAGTGTAGGTTTTGCTTTAGGAGGATTCTGGGGCTGCCAGAAGTTTACAGTGTCGTCAAGATATAAATACTGGTTGAGGAAACAGTTTGGTTTATTAACTCAAGTTATGGTGCTGTCAGTCTTCTGCAGGGGATAAAAAAAAAAGGAAAGAAAGGTGTAACTTTAAGCACACACTGATTTGTTCTTATTACATAACAAAAGTCTATTTCTTTATCATGTTATCATTCAGTTAATAAAAATTAGCTACAATAACAGCATCAACTTAGAAACCCCTCAAAGTCCAGGGGATTTTCTTTCACAATGAACATGAATACTGTTCAGAAATACAAACAGTCAAAGGATAACTTTAGGTCTGAAAGAGAAACCTGGCAAGGGTAATTGAATAAGCCTGGATCTCCTGAATATGTCATGGTGAGTGCAGTCAACATGTCATAATTAGGTTTATTGAGGGCCATTCCAACAATCTGCTTCTATTCTTCCTGCCTTATTGTCCACAGCTAGGCAAATAGCCAGGGGACAAAAGGAATCAAGTGCTGACAAAACATGAAAGAGGAAAAAGATTTAGCTGCTTTTATCAAAGAAACTGAGAAGGACTTTGTGTAAATAAAGTAAGTAACTGGCCATCCTGCATTTAGGCAATGCCGTTTTCATTAGAATTAATTCTTGACGTATTGGAAGGGTTCCAGGAGAAGGATTTCTACTTCTGACAAGTTTAATTTGTAAATTAAAAACAGTTGGTTAAACATGAGCCGCCATCAACAAAACTTAACTAAAGCCATACATGGGCAAGTCCTAAGCAGGTGAAAGAGAGAATTACTTTGAAAACAAAGTATTCCCCAAAATTATGCAAATTCTTATTACTTCATAACAAATGTTTTCTATTGAGACCTTCAGCAGGCTAGCTGTTGGGAAATTGTCTTTGGATCCTGTTTATTTTCCTTGTTAAGTCCTGCTGGCTTGCACAGCAGTTGCTGCTTGCTCTCTGTGGTGGCTCAGAAAAAGTGGCCTTGAGGTTTCGAGTTCTGTCTGGGGACAAAGAGGTGGGGGGAACAGTAAGGTTCATGTAAAATGCCTGCGATTGAGGGTCTCTGTGGTAGTAAGTGCAGAACAGCATTTCAAGTGAGTGCCTCCTGCCTCTCCTTCACCTCTTTAGATGGTGGTGATGGAAACATCCCAGTGACCAAATAGAAAATATTTAATATTCAGAATCTATGGTTTGATTAAGACCACCTAAAAGCTGCTGTTCTCACTGAGAGCTGCCTGTGGAGCAGCCTGCTTCTACTGAAGTCAACATGAGCTTCTTGCTGGCTTAATGGCAGTAGAATTGAGCCCTCTGGGGTAGATTACATCATAGCACTGTTCTTTGGGGTCATATAATGGTCCTTCAAGATTGCAGAATTAATGCATGGTTGGATTTTCCTTCTCTTGTATGGCTTCTAGTTTTCCTTTTAGATGGTTGTATTGTATGTGTGAAAAGTAGATGCTCTTAATGCTGTCACTGTTTTGAGTGTCTGGGTTTTGATAGGTTTGTCACTGAACATTTCCAGACCAAAACCCCTCAAACCCTTTTGTTAATTTGGACTTAAGGTTAAGCAGATGTACCATGAAACCGGTAGGGGAAAGTTGTTTGTTTTTTAACATGCGTGCACGCAAATTCTCTTCTTGACAATTTTGGAAGGGCTGGGAAAGAAATGGGAAGGCTGGACTTCCTAAAATAAAAAATCAGTACAGAAAACATTGGAAAAATGTGTCTAAATCTCTTCTGGCACTTCACAGGACTCTATTTGGTTAGAGACTTGGGACAGTGATTGTCCCATTGCAGAGGAAAGTAGATGCTGGCACCACAGTTATATTAATCTAGGTGCTTTCAGGTTTGTTAAAAAACCTCTCCTGACCACAGGTTGTGTTTTCTAAGGTCTGTTTTGCTTTTCAGTCTCAAGGATGTATTTATTTGTAAAAGTCAAATTTATCTGCTCAACTTCACTTAAGTTTCATTGAATTTCAGTCCCAGAAAATTCCTATGCTCTTAAAGAAGATCTAAAGATTTGACAAATGTCTCAGCATCAAGTAGGAATTGGGTGGGAGATGAACGAGGATGTTCTTTCAGTGCTCTTGTGGACATGATGTCTTGGTGAACTTTAAGGTGCCTGAACAATATTATACATATTGGGACACAGAATCACATAGTGGTGGGCATTAGAAGGAGCCTCTGGGGATCATCTAGTCCAACCCTCTTGCTAAAGCAGGGTCATCCAGAGCAGGTTGCACAAGAATGTGTCAGTCGTTTTGGGATCTCTCCAAAGGAGGCTGCACAACCTCTCTAAGCAGCCTGGTCCAGTGTTCAGGAATCTGGGTGATGCTGCTTTAGCAGGAAGACTGGACTAGATGTCCCTTCTAGCCTCTAGCGTGCTGGGGTTCTGTCATTATTAAGCATTGAAGGATTTATATATATGTTTTTTAGAATTATATATATATATAATATATTTACTGAAGGATTATATATATATAATTACATACATTTTATTTCTTTATTTCTTCTTTATTTTGGTTAAGCTATTTACATGACAACCAAACCCAGAAATAACACTGAAAAGATGAGAAAAAGTAGAGAGCAGTTAAATCCAGTCATCACAAAATAGTCTCATGTTACTTGCAATGAGATGTCCAGGTCATTGTTGTGGGCAATAGATGTGTCCTGGGCAGTACTGGATGGACAATTGATGATAGGGGAGTAGTGAATGTCATGTTCATGCCCCTCTTAGGTGTTAAGTTGCTTGAATCTGCCACTGGTTTGCTTTATATCAGTAAAAGTTCATGTAATACAGAACATGAAGAAGTTCATTTACTTATGTTTTGAATTTTATGGTGTTTCTAGATCATTCAATAAGCAGAATAATAAAGGGTGTGTAAGAGTCACAAAACAGCAATTCAATGTTTTTGATGGTGGAGAACATGTAAGATGGTTTGAGTAATGTTTTTCTGGTTTGCACATTAGTGAGGTCATTGTAGAACACCTATTATTGTAATGCTAAATGCATTTTATGTACTGCTAGAAGCTGGAGTGGCAGATCAGACAAAATGAGGAATTAATAGGGAAATTTTCCTCTTTGCTTTAATCTTGTAATTTAAAAAAAAACACAAAACATTCAAGGTTACCTAAATCTGAAAGAAAGCAAACATTTAAACTATTAATTCTATTTATCACAGTATAGCAAGGTTGGAAGAGACCTCAAAGATCATCAAGTCCAACCCACTACCACAGACCTCAAGACTAGACCATGGCACCAAGTGCCACGTCCAAACGTGCCTTGAACACCTCCAGGGACGGTGACTCCACCACCTCCCTGGGCAGCCCATTCCAGTGGGGAATGACTCTCTCAGTGAAGAACTTTCTCCTCACCTCGAGCCTAAACCTCCCCTGGCACAGCTTGAGACTGTGTCCTCTTGTTCTGGTGCTGGTTGCCTGAGAGAAGAAAGCAACCTCCTCCTGGCCACAACCACCCTTCAGGTAGTTGTAGACAGCAATAAGGTCTCCCCTGAGCCTCCTCTTCACCAGGCTAACCAATCCCAACTCCCTCAGCCTCTCCTCATAGGGCTTGTGCTCGAGGCCTCTCACCAGCCTCGTTGCCCTTCTCTGGACACACTCAAGCACCTCAATGTCCCTCTTAAATTGAGGGGCCCAGAACTGGACACATTTCATTAGGTTGATTCTAGTATGTTTCAAAGGGAAGTCTAGCTGTCCTTGCTGGGGACCTGACTTGCAACTCCAGATCTAGCTTTGCACATGCAACCTATACTGGGTAGTCAGGGATTATGGTTGTGACACATCCCTCTATTTTTAGACCATCTGCTGGCAGGTAAGAGCAATCTATGTTGAAGAAGGTCTATACAGCCTGTGAACGACATTGTGCTGCTGGTCAGGAGAGGATAGTCTACATGATTTGGATTATTTCAACAATGTAAAAATTTTGGCAGTTAGATGTCTTTGACTTGCATTACATTTGACCTAATGTGGGTCCAAATGTCAGATCTCAGCTCCTGTAGTGGTTCTGTAACAAATATCATGGCTGTGGATAGCCACAAGGTTGTTCCTGGAGGTGAAATTTGGACTGTGCCTGCTTTGGAGCCTTGATGTCTCTATTTGAGCCTCACCTTTTGCATACGAAGCTAGCAAACATGCTGGCACCAATCTGGAGCTATCCTCTAGGTTTCTGTGAGGTGATGTGATGGAGGCTGCTTTGGTGCTGTGAGCTGGCCAAGCAGCCAGTCCCTCCATTTTGGTGCAAGCTCTTGGGAACTTTAACATCTCGAACTCTGAGTTTGTGCCATGTTTCATTCTGCTGCTTCAAATGGGTGTGCCATGAGTGCTATGTTCAGTTTGGGGCCTTTTACTCTGAGAAAGACACTGAAGTGCTGGGGTGTGTCCAGAGAAGGGCAATAAAGTTGACAAAGGCTATGGAGAACAGGTCTGGTGAAGAATGCCTGATGGAACTGGGGTTGTTTAGTCTGGAGAAAAGGACATTCAGGGGAGATCTTCTCACTCTCCACAACTGCCTGAAAGAGGTTGGAGCGAGGTGGATGTTGGTCTGTTCTCCCTAGTAAGAAGTGATAGGATGAGAGAGAATGGCCTCAAGTTGTGCACTGGGTGAGGTTTAGATTTGATATTTGAAAAAATTTGTTCACAGAAAGGGTTCTCAAACACTGAATAGGCTCCCCAGGGAGGTGGTTGAATCCCCAACCCCGGAGGTGTTTAAAAGACACAGGGATGTGGTGCTGAGGGACATGGTTTAGTACTAGACCAGGTGAGTTAGATAATGGTTGGACTTGATCTTGAAGGTCTTTCCTGGCCATAACAAGTCAATGATTCTATGGCTTACTCTCCCTGCAACTTCACACATGGAAAACATACACCACCTCCACTCATGTGAGGTGAATAAGTAACTATTTTTAAGTGTAGTGTGGTGCAGTTTCACTTCTGATACTCTACAGAGACTGGCCTTGCAGAGGAGTCAGCTGCCACCTTTCAGAAGAATTCAAACGGGGGCAGAGTGTCTTTCATTACCAGCTAATGGTGTAATCCAGCCTAATGCCTGCAAGTATTTGAAGAAGAGTGAAATTAATAATCTGAGATAGGAAAAAAAAAAAAAAGCTAACATTTAAAAAATGTGTTAGAAAATGTAACTCTTCTGAAGCAGAGGAGCATCAACTGCTAGGAGAATGGTAACCTTGGTGATGTTTGACATGCTGAGATAAATCCCAAAGTTAATTCAGAGTTTCTAGACTCCCGAATAGCATTAAAGTAGGACTGCAAAAACTCTTATTAAATTGAAAATGTTTCAGTGGTACTGTTAAGGCAGCACAACCAATTTGTTCCCTACCAGGCTGTGGGAAATAGGGTTTTATGTGCTGAAAAAGATGCCATTTAACTATGCTGGTGTTGGCACTGAAACCTCTGAGCCATTTCCGCCCCTCTACTGCTGGCGACACCTTTCTGCTCTTCTGCTGCCTGTTTTTCATTACTGCCTTGCTTCCCTCCACAAGCACAAGATGCTTTTGCAGTGTTTGTCAGTACCGAGTTTCCAGCTGGATGTTTAAGGTCAAAGTTCTTCACGTTCTGGTGGGTAATAAAGATTCAGAGCTGGGATCGAGGTGATGAGTGCTGTGGCTGAGTAAGGCAGGAGTAGGGTAGTGATGCAGGGGTAAAAATTAAATCACAGGAAGCATCAGTGAGAGAAAGTCTTTTGACAGATTGAACACAGTGTTAGGCTTAAGTGTATGCAATATTAATGAGAAAACCTTTTTGAAGAAGTGGGGCCAAAAATACGGTCTGTGTTCCTCTGGGCTATTTGTACCCCGACAACCTTCTTAGTTATGGGAGATACCAGCACAATTCCTGATGTGAATGTGCTTATAAGGCACTTTTACACTGTTATGAGTATAGCTAATCCTCTTTCATGGGGTGATAACTCTACTGCAACAAAACAACCTTGTATTTGTTAAGTAAGTTATTATTTCTCTGCAAAGAGAAGCCTGAGTCTATAAATAATAAGTCACAGAATTTATGGAGGACACCTGTGAACTCCTTGTTCCTGTACACTTGCTTTGTGGCTGTAATTGCATTACAATATACCTTAAAGCTTCTCATTTGAATTCTATATTCTTGGTATTTTACAGAGAAAATAGACGACTCCATAGGTAGGATTAAGAAGTTTTCTTAGTGCAGCTTCATAGGTTTCAAATAAGCAAAACCAGTCAGTCAACCAAACAAAATCCCTAGGGATTGAAATTGAAAACAAAATATCAGAGGCCTTTCAGCAATTAAGAAAGTTGAACGGTTGCAGAGTTTAACACAGCACCGAACCCACTCGCAAAATTCAAATCAACTACATCGAAGTAATGGAGTTTGTTACTCCACAGGCACTAAAGTGCAAACCACTGAGTATCAGGAAAAACAGCAGGCAAAGATGATTCCTTCTCTTCATTCTTATTGCAAAGTTAGATGAGCAGTGGGTTTTTTTTTTTTTTTTGTGTGTTTGTTTGTTTTCTTATTATTTCTTTGTTGTCGGCTTTTTGTTTTCCTTTTAATACCTCTGGAAACAACTGTATTAAAGCAATTCGTGCCTGAGATTGAATGTTTAACCACCCAATATTTTTAAGTGAGGGAAATGAGGGGGCTGGGGCTGAGCCGATCTCCGGCAACACACAGAGGGTTAACAGCCTTAGGAGCACAATGAGACATCGGTTGGTTTTTAACACCTTCAGCTATATGAAGTTATTTTCTGTTTGTGTTGGTTTTTATTTGTTTACTCTTGTTTGTTTGAACTAATCGCCACTTAAGCAGAAGCCTTCTTGCCTTGCCCTGCCTCCTCTTCACGAAGCATTTAGCCATGGTGACCAGTCAGGCATAAAAACGTGCTTATCTGCAAATGAATGGCAGCTCTTTGCTTCATTAAAGCCTCTTTCTCTTTTGGCACTCGCATTGTGACCCTTTGATATTAATTCAAAGGGCAATTAAAGAATGCGGCCCATCTTTGAAGTAAAGCATTCAGGGCAAGGAATGGGATGAACCTGGGACTCTGATGGACTGTGCGCATTCAACAGGCCTTTTCAAGGCAGTTTGAAGTGACTCAAAGAAAATGGGCAGGAGAAGGTCAAAGAGAAAAAAGGGGCTAAAGAAACAGTCTGTATTTGTTCGAAGTATTAGCCAAGCAAACTGCAAATAGCAACAAAATGAAACAGTTAATAGAGCAGCCAGACAGAGGCATGTCAATCACTTAACTTGAACAGCATTGGACTAACCAAGGCTTCAGTCCACTGTGTTATCTAATTATCTTGGGAAAGCCAGTAGCTGGAAGTAATAGTATTGTATTTCTTTCTGCTTACTGCTCAGAAAAGGTGATAAATACTCACTGCTTCATAATTATTCAACATATATACATAAAGACTGGTGGGTTGGTGGATTGTAGGCAAGCTGCTAGTAGAAAACCAACAAAAAAACCCTTCTCGATTAACCTGGGATGCAGAATGTGAGCATTAGCATGCTTAAAAAACCCATCAGGGTTTGCATATGGAGCAAGAGAAGGCACGCATGGTTTCCCCTGGAACAAACCCTAAAGAAAAACACATTTCGGGCCTAGGAAAAGTCTTTTCGCTCTCTTTCCTCCAAATACAGTTTTAAACCACATATAACGTTAAGGGTCAGACTTTTAAACCACAATAAACAATGAGATTAAGGGCTGAGGCTGCAACTCCCCTTACTAGACATATGCTGCTTTACCTAAGCCTTGCAGCACACATGGTATGAGATTCCTGCCTGATTTGGCCCTAACAGGGTAAATTAAGGACAAAGTCTCAGATTTGCCTGACAATTTTCTTTGTATTGTTGGTTAAATCATCCCTGTGGGGCTTAATTTTCCACTGGCCTGAATTTACACATACAAACCAAATGCACGGTTTGACTTGCACAAATGGATGTGCCCATAAACAGGCATGTTTTAACGTCCTGGCTTAAGAAAGAATTCCTGAGTTTATCTTCAGAGTGGCACTAGATTGTGCAAATTGTTGAATTGAGGCAAGGAGACGATAATGAAGGTTCAGGTCTAGTTTTGAGCCGGCTGATGCGGGGAGCTGGGTAGTTAGAGACACAGGGACAGACACATGCGGTGAGCACAGTCTTAAAATACATGAAGGTTTACAGCATTCCTTAGCTCCTTGTGTCTTTCGAATAATGGATTTTACTTGAGAAGAGTGGCCACTGCCTCAGATGGATAAAACCTTCCAACAGGCTTTCCCTTGGGTTGAGCGTGATGCTGTGATCACCGTTGTGTCAAAGCCACTTTAGCTTCCAGGATGACCCTGTTTGGTGGAATCCTGCTTGAGTGGGTCCTAAGCCCTACAACAAGATTGGGTGGTACTGTTGGATTTGTTGGTATGACACAGTAAAGAATTTGTAGCCAAAAATGCTCTCCACACATGAAATGGACAATATACAGTATGACTTAACGCATGTTAAAAAATTACTGCATCAACAGCTGGGAATGGTTTGCTGTGGGGGAGAAGAGAGAAATAATTTTTTTCTCACTGTTGTGGAGAAAACAAAAGCTTTGGCACAGTCAAAAATCACTTTTGTTGAGATCTTGCATGCAAAATTTTAACCAGAGGGGCTTCTTGTGTTGTTCTTGTATTTTCCCCCTTTTTTTCTTTTTCTTTCTTTCCCTGGCTGCGTTGCACCCTCCTTTGAACTCTAGTCAAACAAATAATCTGAAGAAGTATTCAGTGTGGTTGTGCTTGTATGAAGGGTTCTGCCACCATGCAAGAAGAAATATCAACTTTTTTTTCAGAATGGCCAGTGTATTTTTGTTCTCTAAAGGAGAAGAAAAGAAGATGAATTCCTGTATATGTCAGGCATAGCACAGTTTCTAAGCTATATACTAACAGCAAAGATGACACTTGTGAACACTTCACTGTCTAAGAATTCCAGCTGGAATAACTCTACAGAACCAATGACCTTGTTCTTTTGTATGAGTCTCTCCTGGTGTCCATAGGATTTAATCTGTAGTTTTCTGGAGTTAAATCCATCAGTTGATTTTTGTTTAGTTTTGAAAGGTTATTCCTTTATAGGAGAACTTCATTAATGTTAGAGCCTGATGAGGATAAGGCTTTCTAAGCATGTATCAAGACTAATGAAGTATTGCATCAGCTGAAGACAGGGAAGATTTCTATTGGTGTAGATTCTTAACTGGTGCAAGCTGCTTGGCCTGTATCTCCAGCTGAATGGGGGCAAGGATGCCCCATTTGCAGTCCTGTTTGTAGTTCACTAGGTGATCTGGTTTAATTGTCTCTCCTTTTGATTTCAAGTTTTTAAAAATATTATCTGAACTTCTTTCTTCTGCTGCAAAAGGAAAGTGCTCTTTTTTAACACCCTAGGAGTAATAACTGTGTTTGTCTGGAGCAAGGAAGGTCACTGTGTGCCCCAGAGTGGTTTTTCCCTCTGCTTTTGGGCAGCATACCCGTTTAACAGGCTCTACTGATTTAAAATTTGAAGAGTAGGACTGGAAAAGGAAGGAAAAGTCTTCATGTTGCGGATAGAGCAAAAAAAGGATGGTTGACTGAGCCAGGAAAAGAAAGCAGAAAGCCTTTAAGTGCCATGGTGTGTGTTATCCATTTTTTTTGAGCATACAATAAACAATCTGGGGTGAGAGTATCCTGTTCTGGGGAAACCTGGAGAGTCAGAATACCGGCCCCAGTGCCCCAGCCTCAGTTCCATGAGCTTTGCTTTCTCCTTAGATTTTGGTTTCAAACCAAGTGAGCCCTGGCTGCAGAGTATGTCAGCAGGACAGATGCTGCTAGTCTGGTCCTTGGTGGCCAGGGCAAGGTGCATGCTGCAGTTGTTTCTACATGTGGTTTGGTACTTCAGAAAACTTACCACCTTGTTCAGGGGAGCCATCAGGCCCAAAGACTAGTTCAAAACTCACATCGCTTTAGATGTCTTGTGTTCTGAAAGTAGGAAAGAGCATTTTCAGATGCACTAAGGAATTTAAAAATAAACTATTCTTGGTTATTGCTGTTTGCCTGGTAGAGTTTCCTAGGCTCTGTGTACACAACAGAGTCTCAGTGTCCATGGGACAAGAACACCTTGAGGCTGGAGGTTGCCCTGGGCTGGTCCTACACGTCAGCCAGGAGACCTTGGATGTGAAATGAGAACTTGGGATGCATCCCTTGCAGAGAGGTGGGGTGCTTGGAAGCAGAAAATGTTTCATCTGTCTGTTTTACCATGCCAAACTGGAGTCTTCCTCATCTGTTGCAGCAAGAAGTGGAAACTGAATGTGTCTTCTGACCTGGTGGAAAGTCAGTAGACCTATCCTTCTTGGTGCAATTGCCTGATGTGTTAGAGAATCCCAGACCGGTGGGGGTTGGAAGTGACCTCTGGAGATCATCCAAGTCCAGCTCCTCTACTAAAGCAGGGTCACCCAGAGCAGGCTGTCCAGGATCATGGTGGGTTTTGAAAATCTACAGAGGAGGACTGTCGTTGTCCTTCGATTTCTTCTTGGCTGGCGTTGTATGAACTTACTTTTTTAAATGCAAAACTTAATTTTGCTTGCGTGGGGCTTTGGGGGAATACTTTTGTCTATCAAGAAAGCAGAGCAGCTCTAAGAATATAACATCATAATTGCTGAGGCTGTACTGCATTTTATGAACAAAAATAAAGGCTAGCTGCTTCATTTTGCTAAACCCCCTCATTTGCCATGTCCCAGTACTCGTCCTTGAGACTGGAGGCCTTTGATTTGATGGTGTCCCTTACCAGACGCTGATTGCTATAATGCTATGTGTGCGCTGTACACTTGATACATCATCTAAGCCCTGGAAAGAGTTCCTGCTCTTTGTGCGATCCCCTGCTCCTGATGTAAACCAGGCAGAAGTGCAGCAATTCCTGGCATCATGTAACATGATGCCAGGAATTAGAAATTTCCATCTTGGAATGTACCAGGAAACGGCAGTGTTGCCTCTGCTGGTGGGGATGGACTGGTGGTGTGCTGCTTGCCCTCTCCTTTGACACACAGGATCTACAGATACGACTGTGAAAACAGAGGGGGAAAGAGCTTAGGAATCTCTGTAAATCTATGTAAATGTAATTTTTTTTTTTTTTTCTGTAGACACAAATTTCTTTTTTCAAAGAGTAAGTTTAAAAATGTCATGCACTGGCTAAAAACTGTCACCAAGTGTCTGAGCTGAGGGGTCAGATCCTGCTGGTGTGGGAATTGTTGGACATTTTGCCATCATTTTTTGTGGCTGTAGGGTTGAATCTGAAGCATGCTGTAAAGTTATCTGAAAAAAAACCTGTGGAGCTGCAGGAAAATATAGATACATCTGAAAAGCAGTGCACAAAAGGAGGCTTTTTAGAATATATTATTGTCACATGGCAGCTTTGGTTTTTTTTTCTTGTTTTTGTTTTTTTAAATGTCGAGGCACTTGAGCATTGCTTGGAGTTCTACAAAGCTTGAAAAACTAAGGATTAAGCTCTACAGGAGTATTTTTAGGTTTTGTTTTTTTTTTTTCTTTTGTAATCTGGCAAACTACTAAATGAAGCATTATACCCAAATTCAAATCAGAGCAAGCTAAAAGGAGAGGAGAAATGGTTAATAAAACATGGCCAAAATTAATTATTCTTAGAAAATAAGTTTTTTCCACTTGCAGACAATTGACGGAGTTTAGGAATCAAGTCTGGGGTCAAAGGGTCTTGATGGCCAAGTCAAAGGGCAGTCAGAGATGTATATTAATGCATGTCAGCTTCTAGATCCGGGAGTCAAGCAGTAGTTCATAAAAGAAACAAGGCATCTTAAGAAGAAGTGTTATTAGCAAACATCAGGTCAAAGTTTATCTTTGGGTCAGCGTGTACTGCAGGGTCACCCATTCATGCTCCCAACACAAGGCGGTATCCTTAGAGCTGCCTCGGTGCAAGGTGTTAGGGCAAAAGAGAAATAGGAAGCTTTAACTGGGGAAAGTGGGTCATGGATTGGAATGCTTTGAGAGGTTGAGTCTTAAATTGAGGCATCCTGCAGGCATTCCTGCAGCAAAGGAAAATGAGGATTGTGTTTAGGTTACAGTGAGGTTTTATATAATATGTTTGTTTGGGGATTTTTTTTTGCTGTTTGTTTGTTTTTTTTAAGACAGAAGCTAAATTATACTTTTGCATGGGCAGAGAGGATTCCTAGCAATGCCTTTGCCCACTTTCCTGCGTCAGTATAGCTGGTGCTATAGGAGACAGAGATGGCTTTCTTTTGAGAGAATGAGTATAGCCAACGTCAAGCCCTTTGATGTGGAGGTATTGTAAATGTTGCCACGTGACCCTTCCTGGAAACCATGCATTTCCTAAGCAGCGTCTTGTGTTGTCCAGTTCATCCCATTTACAACGCTACTTCTGCAGCTCTGCTTTCTCCTCTTCCCACCGCCTTGGGTGTGGGAACCCCAGCGCCCAGGGCAGCAACGGACGGGGGTGCTGCGCCGCTCAGACCTGGAGGAATGCTCCCGCTGTGCAGGAGCACACAAAGGCTGCCTACTTGCTTTGACAAGCCCAGGCTGCAGAAAATCCTTGCGAGCTTTTGTGCTTCGTGGTGTTGACTTATTTTAGTTCCGTGCTAAGATGCTCCCCATTGAAACAAGCTAAACAAAACCCCCACCCCAGTGGAGTATGATTCTTCTAAATACTGTTATGCTGATGCCTTCGGGAGACATTTTGCCTGGTTTTCTAAAGAGGAGCAACTTATGCTTTGGCAGGGAGAGAAGAGTATAGATGTAGGAACAATAAATATGACTCTTTACTGCAACTGATTATGTTTGCACTGAATGGCAGTTAAAATATAGTGTGCAATAACTGAGTATATCTGTGACAAAAGAGATGATCTGTTAGATTTTTACTTGTGCAGTGTGGATATTGTAGCCCTGAGTCGTGTGTTTAGTACTTAACACTGTGCATTGGAAAGTCCTAAACTCCACAGAGACATCAATTAACACGATGGAAAACCTTGATGTGTTCATGGAAATGTTTGTTGCTCTTCAGTGCAGTTATACTAGAGTAGTTCCAGCCTCCTAATTAAATCTTTTGGTCAATCTTACTGAATTTTGTGTTGGTGAAATACATGAGGAGAGTCATGAGGGAAAAGCTTGAACCGTAACAAAGAAACTGCAATGCTTTTTAGATAAAATACTTTTCCTATCCAGCTCTGACTTTTCCTGGGAGTACATTATATTCTTTAGGAGAAGGTTTTTCACTCTGGTTGGAATTCCTGGTTGGAAGTAGGAGGAAGAAGTGTCTGTCCTGTGTGCTGTGAGCAGGGCTGCTCCCTCCCTCAAGGAGGGGATGAGTTTCCCTGGCACCGAGGGACAAACTATAACCTGACCTCCCTCTCCGAGTTCCACCACTTCATCTGCTGAACCACCCCTACTGGGCATTAGGACACTTGCTTGGAGTCTGGGAGGGACAAGTTCAAATTCTTGGGACTCATTTGGGAGTATGTGTAGAGGAATGTTGGGGGTTTTGGTTGTTTTTTGGTTTGTTTTTAGGTACTTTTTGGACCTTTCAAAGAATGGAAATAGAGAAGGAGATATTGGTCTCAGAGAGTGTCCAGTTCACTGTCAGTTGGTCTCCTCTTTAAAGCATCCTGAACAAGTGCCACGAGTGCCTTCCCCTCTAGAGACAGATGATTCCCTCTCTCTCTCCATTTTTCTTGAAAGATTTGAACAAATTATTGTATCATTTTTTCCCCTGCTAGCTCAGATTGGCGGAAAGCTTCGAAGGAGAAATGTGAAACAAGGAGAAGAGCAAATATTCCTTCCTTCAAGTCACAACCATGGTCTGAAAGCATAAAATAGTATCAATTAGAAACATACCCAAACGACAGAGCAGTGAAACCCTTGCTGGTGTAATCTGTCATGGCTCCACTGAAGCTAATTGGAAAGTCTGTCTCGTCTTAAATAGGTGCAAAGGCTTTCCAGTGGATTGTGTGTTCCCATAGGAAATGATATTAAAGGGAATGGAATTTGGGGAGTCTGCAAGCTGTCACCTTTAATGGTAGCTCACTGAGTTTGATATAAACACTCTAAAGATCTTACAGGGTTGACTTAACTTTGTTTGTGACTATCTGAACTGCTAAACTTCTGAGTCTAAGCCCTGTAAAATCCTTTGTGTTTGAGCCTGCCCTGATGGAGCTCTGATGGTTAATGTGAGCTGAGTGCTTACTCCACATCATGGGAACAGGCTCCTGAAGAATTCAGAAAGCTGAAAGTTTGCGCAATGCGTTGGTGCACTGGAAGGCTGTGGAGGAGGGTGGGAATCTTGGTTCCTTCAGTTGCTCAGCAGGATTGAGTTTATTTCTAGCTGTTTCTCCCTAACTGGTGATGCAAAAATTAACCTTGGATTTATCAGGGAAGAACTAAAAGCTTATTTTGCTCCTGATGAAGCTGATGGCAACATTAGTTTAGTGCAAGCTGATGCTCACTGACATAATAAACAGTTACTTTAAACGAGGAAAACATCTGAATGTCAATTAAGACAAACATCACAATGACAATGTTCCATTTTTCCAGTGTACTGAGGATAATTCAGGGCCAAAAGATTACTTTTGAAATTATCTTGAGTCCTACCCTTTATTCAATGAATCTTTCTTTTAGGGACTTGATTGCTAATTCCTTCTAATTTAAAAAAGCCCCACTGTCTTATTTGGATGTAAGTAGAGCCCTCAGGGGTCTATAAAACTGTCAATATGGCTGTTAATTTGCCTTTTTTTTTTTTTTTTTTTTTTTTACTTATGACTTAAAGCTTAATTGTGAGAGCTGGGAAGATGCCATGGTTTTGGTTTGGAGGGACTCAAACAGTGTCTCACGGGTTTCAGATCTCATCAGAAGTTGTAGGAGCCTTCCAGCTGCTGCTGACTTGTCAAGTTGGAAAAGCTGTGGAGATCTGGGGAGCAGAAAGAGTGTGGGGAAAGTGAGTCCCACCTGGTTTTCATGCTGAAATTGGAGGTGGATAAGAACCAAGACCTTTAGTCTAAATGTCCCTCAGCTTTGGGTGGGTCTGGATCCAGATCAGGATCTGAACTTCATGTGCCTCAGGCTTGTCTCTAATTGAATCCATACAAAACCACACATTTCACATGACTTTGATGTAAAACCATAAATAGGCACTTTTTTTTAAAAAAGAAAATAATAAGTCCAGGCTTGCTTAGAAAGGTCCCAAACCTTCTACTGAACATTACTGGTTCCAAGTTGTAATGAAAATTCAAGTCTCCAATGCAGTAGTGTTCCTGGAGGGAATTAGGGTTGGTCTTGTCATTCTAGTTAAATGTGCGACTGTTCCGAGACAGGCAACAATGTCCTACTGGTTGTTGCTCAGAAGATGGTCTAGACTCTTTCCACAAACTCTGATTTGAATTATTTTTCTTGGGTTAGATCCTGGTCAAACAATCTCAGTGATGCTTGTACTAGTTTTGTGTCCTGTATAGACAGGCTGAAACAGTTGAAGTTGTTCAGCTTGCAGAAGAGAAGGCTCCAGGGAGACTATAGAGCAGCCTTTGAGTATTTGAACGTGGCCTACTGATAGCTGGAGGGAGACTTGTTACAAAGGCATGCAGTGACAGGAGAAGGAGTAATGGCCTCATATCGGAAGAAGCCAGATTTAGATTAGACATTAAGAAGCAATTTTTTTCCCTCTGAGGGTGGTAAGGCACTGAAACAGGCTGCCCAGAGAAGCTGTGGAGACTCCAATCCTGGAACTGTACAAAGGCAGGTTGGTTGGAGCCTTGATCAACCTGGTTTAAGAGAAGGTGTCCCTGCCCATGACAGGGGAGTCAGAATAGGTAATCTTTAAGGTCCCTTCTGACCCAAGCCATCGTATGATTGTATAGAAGAAGATAGGAAAGATTCTCAGTGATGTGGGATTGGAAAGGCAAGATAAAGATGCCCATGGAAACTTGAGTGAGATTCTGCTTTGATTGAACCACTTCTGCAAAATTCTGTATTTGGATTTTGCAAACAGTTCCGATTTTTTTTCTTAAAGGAGATTTTCAGAACAATGCAAGGATTTTAGCAATCTGAATCCTGGTACCTGAGCAGGACAGCATGACTGTTGTCAATTTTAATGATGGATGGAGACTTCTCATTTGAAGATCTCAGTCTGAGCAGTCACAGAGTCACAGAATGGTAGAGATTGACCTCTGGAGGTGATCTAGTTCAGCTCCCTTGCTAAAGCCCTGTCCTTCACAGTCAGTGCGAGGTCATCCACTATGGGTTAATCCATTTATATACGATGATCTATGTCAGAATTAAGTGAATGCTTGATCCGCAGCTTGAGTGAAAGTTTGTTTGGAAGGTATTATTTGTAACTGCCCTTAGACCACGATTTGGAAAGTGAGGAGTGTCTGACTGAGGTAGCTGTCACCGAACAGAACAGACATGTCTTCAGGCCATCTGTTGCTCTGCCACTTGTTGTTGTTTGTATTGCTATGGTAAACAGGAGCCCTGCTTGTGGACTGCCGCTGTGCTGGGAGCTGTACCAACACACATCTCAAGATGTGCCTGTGAAAAGGGCCTAATGATGTGAGCATATGAGGGTACACAGACATGTTTAAACTTTAAAGCAGAAATGGAGGCTCTTGAGCTCTAGCAGGGATGCTGGTGAGCTGTCACAGCAATTAAGCCTCTGTTTAGTCCTGTCTAATTTGATGTCCATTGTGAGAACGAGCGTTCTAGGCTTCTGTTGTGAGCCCAAAGACACAACACTATGTGCTACCAGGGGCAGAGAAGCACTAATTTCAAGTGCTTGTTAATGTCTAAAGGATGGGGCTCAAGACAACAGGGTCAGACTCTTTCCAGTAGTGCCCAGGACAAAGCACAGTGGGCACAAACCCAGGAGGTACCATCCGAACATGAGGAAGAACTTTCCTGTGAGGATGCTGAAGCACTGGGGCAGGCTGCCCAGAGAGGTTGTGGAGTCTCCTCCTCTGGAGAGACTCCAAACTTGCCTGAACGTGATCCTGGGCAAACTGCTCTGGGTGACTCTGTTTTAGCAGAGTGCTTGGACTGGATATCCCCAGAGGTTCTTTCCAACTCCCATCATTCTGGGATTCTGTGTGGTTCTGATTACTTGGCCAACAATAGATTTAGGTAGAAGTCCCCAAATACAGTCCCCCTAAGTCAGCTCTCCTGCACTTGTCATTGTGGTCTTATGATCCCCTCAGGGAATGTTAAACCTGGGTCCCTGGACCCTCCTTACCCTGCTTCTCCAGCAATTAAAAGGAAGCCACTTAGAAAAGCTGCAAAGAGCTGATTTCTTCACTGATCCCTGTTTCCTTTGCAGATGCAGGAGGCTGGCTGGCAGCATGTGGCTTTTCTTCTCTGTTTCTCTGCTATTGTATGGAGTTTGCTCTGGCAGCCTCCTCTGCATGCATCTGGGACATCTGTCAGGCCCCATCGTCAGGTCCTGTCCAGCTGGGTTGCAGGCCAAGTTTTGAGTTCCTAATCTATATTGAACACTTTGATGTGGCTCTCAGCAGGATTTGACCCAAAGCAGACAACATTGCATTTTATAATCAGTAGGGTGTGAATAGGGAGACAGGCTGTGTTTTAGAGGTTGCGCTTCTTCCAGTACTTATCATAGGGGTATTTCTGTTTCAGACTGGACTTCCAAGATGAGATGTCTCCCAACCTCCTGTTTTAGGACCTGTAAGTTTCACAATGTGGTAGGCAAATGCCAGGCTCCATGGAACTGTGAAGAATCTGTATTTGAGAAATCCTCTTGCTTTTAAGTATGGTACAGTGTTAGGAGGATTTCATTGTTCTCAGGAGAAATTAGAAACTAAGAGAGCTACTTTTATTTTCACTAAGAAAGCTCTCTCAACTTTTACTATGGAGTTATTAAGACTCTTGTTTGTGGTGTTTCCAAGCACCCAGCACCATATGTGTGAGCCTTCATGGTCTGTGGTGCTCTTAGACAGGAACAAGGACTCAGTTCATCGGTACAACAGTGGAAGCAGGAGCCAGGATTTTTATGGTTGACATAAGGTTTTCCCAGACCCCACTCCATTTCCCACCATAATGTTGAGGACCTCTGGGAAACAAAGACAACCTTTAAATAGAAGCTATCAACTAACCCTACGGCCCAACAATTTAAGATAGCTGATTTTACAGAGATGAAAGATTGTTGCTAAGAAACTGGGCATTTTAACAGCTTTTCTGAATTCCTATGTTTGCATTTTGGTAATTTTTTTTCTAATCTTAGACATTGCAAATCTGTTTGGGACCATTTTCACTTTTGTGTTAGAGCTCGCCCCATTTCTGGAGGGTAAAATCAGCAGCTTTAATGAATCCACAGATTTGTCTGTTTGTGAGGAGATTGTCTAACAATGAACTCCTCTTCATGCTCTAAAAAAAGCTCAGGCTGTTTCACTGGGACCCTATTTGGGTAAAAAACCCACTATTTAAATGCCATATACCTTCCACTACTTAAAGATGGGGACAGACTTTTTAGTGGACTTGTTGTGACAGGTCAAAGAGTGATGGCTTTAAACCGCAACAAGGAGATTCAAACTGGATCCGAGGAAGACATTTTTTACACTGAAGGTGGTGAGACACTGGCCCAGGTTACCCAGAGAGGTTGTAGATGCCCTATCTCTGGAAGCGTTCCAGGTCAGGTCGTTCAAAGCTCTGAGCAACCTGCTCTAGTTGCAAATTTCCCTGGTCGCTGCAGGGGGTGGAACTAGTTGACCTATAGAGGTTCCTTCCCACCCAAAACATTTTATGATTGTGATAGCTTTTGGAAGGTTTGGTTGCTCAGATTTCATCTGATCAGGGCAGTTTGGGTCATATGTAAGTGTTACATTGCTACCTCTCAGGTCACTGAGAAGGGTAATGGAAAGATGATACCAGGAGTCCACTGACATGTGAACTTCACACGACAAGAGGCAAAGAGAGCCTGACTCTGTGACCAGCTCTCACGTGGACTCAAGTTAATTGCTGTAATGGCATCACAGGCACTGTAATGAATGAAATGACAGTGTGTGCTCCAGGGAGTGAGTCCTGTGCATGAAGGAGTTCTACACCCCACCCCTTTGCTGACACCCAAGGCAGGAGCTGGGAATGAAAAACCCTGTGGGAAGCAACATAAAGAGGTTCTGAGCACCCTACTGCTACCTCATAGTAGGGTGCTTTCCATCTCAAAGACTGAAACAACCTTAAAGGCAGAGACTATCCTTGATCAGTGGGATTGGAGGGCTCAGTACCCAGTAGGACCAGGTCCCATGACAGAAGATGATGGATTTTGGGGTCAGCACCTCAATTCTTATGTAGTTGTGATGGGAGTGACCTTGAGTGACTAACAGATTTGGCTTGAAAAGAAGTGTTTGGCGGGAGTTGGTAGTACCTTGGAAAATCAATCACAGGAAAAATCTCTGGTGAAAAACATGACTACTTTTTTTTTTTTTTTTGTTAAATTTTAATTGACTGAAGTCTGGAAAGTGAGAAAACATAGTCAAGACTTTCAGTTTTCTTTCACAAAACCCCAGCAGTCTTTTGCCAAGTTCAGTGACTTACTGAAGAGATGGAGCAATCAAAAACAAAATCCAATATTCTGTTTAAATAAAAGAAAAAAAGTATCCAAGTCCTGAGAATCATAAATAAAAATGATCAGACAACTCTGCTTAGCTCTAGAGTAGGTAAAAGTGCCTTCCCGAGGGCTGGTCTAGCTCCAGCTTTGAGTTTAAGGGATGACAGAGTTGATTTTCTATAGACTTTGAAGCCTGTAATGTTGTAAATAGCTCCATCTCAATGTCAACAGCTTACTCTGGCAAAGTTTGCTTTGAGTCAAGGGCAATATTAATTAAGGTGCTAGATCTAGTTGAGAGACAGGAAATACATGAAAACATTTTGTTTGGTTGGTTGGTTTTGTTGCCTTTTTCCCCAATTTTTACTTTAGGCATCTGTGCAGCTTCTTTTTTCTTCACAAGTGTTTCAGTGATGCTACAGGTTGGGCAAGCCACAGTGAAGCAATGCAGAGCTGGCTTAGAAAAATCCTTGTAAGCTGCATCTGTCTCAGTGTGCCCAGTACATTTATCAGCTTGTATAACTTCAAGACTTCTGTTTGCATCCTTCTGTGGCAAAGGGTTCAGCCACAAACAGTTTATAGATTAATTTTTCCTTCTTCTAAAGAATCCACAGTGAGAGATTGCTGATGGCTCAATTGCTTGCAGTGCTTTAACTCACTACTAGGGTCTCATTGTTTATCCAGAGACTCCATTTGCTTTATTCAATCTTTCAGCTCGCAAATTCCATCTCCCAAGACACTCAATCTGTTCATACTTATTCTGTTACCAACTGGCTCTTCTATCAGCTGATACTGGCTTGAGGACATGATGCCAATCCTTTCTTGGCATGGTGGAGGATTTGTAAGAGAGATTTAACTTTCCTCTTAAGTCTCCCTGTCTTACATTAAAATATCGCCTTAAATATCAACGTTGTTGACAACAAAGATCATTGAAATCTTATATGTAGTTTCTTTCTCCTTCTGAATTTAGTGGGTAAAGTTGTTCTTTGTTATGAGTACTCTGGAGGGTTTCCCTTGTAATCTCTTAATGCTTTTTTTAAGTGAGAGGAGTTGAAGTTGCAATGTTTAAATATAGTACTTGTGTTTGTGGTGTTTCCATTCTGGGAAGGGCTGGAAAAGTCCCCAGATATGGGCACACGTGAACCCCCCCCTCGGTGAAAATCAGTGGGATGTGCTTGTGACTTGTCTTGGTGTATCTCACAAAGTCACCCTTTCAGTGGGCTGCATTCAGAGAGATGGTCTGGTCCAGGGTGACTCAGAATCCAGTGACAGTGTGGTTGTATGGGTTGGTGCTGGAGCACATCGTCATCCTCGGGGTTATCACAGTGCTGAGCGCCTTCCCTAGATCTGCTGGGAATGAGAGAAGGGCTTGAGCAAGGGTCAAAGCTTCCCTGGATTCAGCTTTGCTCTTATACTGGTGAAAAGAGCAGAGTAGTCCTTTGAGATCAGCTAACAGAAACCATATAGAGTCTGGAAGGCTTGTCTCTGTGGGAAAAACTGGAGTAATTTAACTTTTCTTTAGTCATTAAACCTGAGCTAACCCTTATGTGGGCACCAGCCTCTGAAACCACAAGGAAAGCTCCCACAAGTTTTACCAAATCACATTATTTTGGGGATTCTTGGTTGATTTTTTTTTTTTCTTTTTTTTTTCCCTGTAGCAGAGCTGTTCAGGTAGATCTAGTTGAGGGTCTGGCTTGTGTGACTAAGTTGGGAGAAGAGGGGTTTGTTTTTCTGTCCTCTTTTGGGCAGGTTCCCTGGACTGTGCGCTCACACTGCCTCTGCAATAGGATCTGAGTGCTGACTGCAACTCCTTTTATATTCAGTTTTAAACATGAAATAATAACAGTAATGATGATGATAGCTGCCTGTGCAAATTTACAGCAGTGCCACGTGGGAGTGGGATTGGGCCCACATGCAAAGCTGTTAAGTACTTAATGTTGTATCAAACCCCCAGATCTCTTCTTGGAAGGGGAGGTGGGGGAATAAGAGGAGATTTTTGTAGTAGTATTTGCAGTTTCCTCTTCCCTTCCTTTCACTCCAGAAATTCTTCATCCTTTCATGCCCAGTTGAGAATTAGCCATTTATTCTTAGTGCTGGTGATGCAGTCTTTGATATTTAAAATGGAATGTGTTCCTTTTTGATGCTGGCTGGTTTTGAATGAAGTACATGCTAGCAGATTAATGGTGCAGAACACTTACATACTGGCCATTTTTTAATTTTTTTTTTGGTCCTCTTTCTATCCATATTATTTCATCATCCAAAGGGAAAAAAAATATTTTTATAAAGAAGAGCCTATGAATTGTCTATTGTTTGCATGGTGAAATTGTTTTCACAGTGGTGTCATTTTCTAAGCTGGAGTGGTTGAATAGCTCTGAGCTGTCACATTTTTTTTTTGTAAGTTATAACTGCATCATGCTGTGCTGACAAAATGTCCCTGCATAACTGTTAATATGCATTGTCATTTTAAGCATGAAACAGTTTAGCTAATGATTTATCTCTTACAACGCAGCACTCGGGGCAGCTGTATGATTTGTCTCTTTAGCAAGTCAAGTAATTTCTTTAACAAAATGTTAAGCACAGATGGGCCAGAGGCTGTCAGTTAACCATTATTGTGCATGCATCTGCTTGCCTTCAATGCACTGTTTTATGTATTCAGCCACTTACTTAGGCACAGCTCTCTGAAAAGCGGAACCTACTCTGATTGGCAAATAAAATGTTCATTTGTCTCTTCTTCCTATTGTTTTGTTTTGGTAACACATGTCAGCAGCTCAATTACCCAGTTCATTAACAGCTCCCAATGGACACGATGGCCAACCCATGATAAGGAGGGCGATTGTGGCACATATGGTCAATAATAGCCTGTCTCTTGGTAATTGTAAATAAAAGTCACTGTTGGCCATTTCCTTTTACTGGAGCTACTGTTTTCTTTTTCACTTCGCTGTACAAAGCGAATTTCTCTATGTGAATCAGCCCAAACAAAATAAAAATACCATCCACTTCTCTTAGGAAGATCACTTTTATCACTCTTGTGGTGGTTGTTCCCTCTGCTGACTTTCCAGCTCAAAAGGAGACGAGGTTGTTCTTTTTCAATCCCAGGAACCAATTAAGTACCCTTATTAATCAATTAATGTATTTTCCTCCCCATTTTTCTCATTCTCTCACTGCAGACTTCTGAAAAATGCCTGTGGAGTTACCCCCCCTTCCTGATTTTCAATGTTTTTGCAAGTATGTCCTTTGCAAACAGCAGCAGTTTTCAAAGGAGTAATTGAAGTGTGACTTGATTCTTGTTAGATGAACAATATTTGTGTCTGGAACAGAGGCTTTCTTTTTGGATTTGTTTCTTGGGTTATGATGTATCGTAGTCAAAATGCTGGTAGGAAGGGATAAAAGTAATTTTTTACTACTTGTCTTCTGTATCCTACTGAGTACTCTGTTGCTTTCTAGAAGAGATGAGAATTGTCTTATAGTCTTGCTGATCCTAAATTGTCACTTAACAGGGAAATAGGAGCATGTAGCAGCATCAGCATGTTTCATCTTACCCTCACTGAGAAATCTTTTGTGGCTTCTTGTTTTGTTCTTTGTGCTTCTTGAAATTTGCTTTTCCTACTAACAAATTTTGGGCTGTGACCAGGTGGGATGAAGCTTAGGGTGCCTGAATCTCCCCTCTGTCTTCCTCCCCAGTTTGAAGCATAGAAATTGAACAGTGAATTGGATAAAATTCCAGTTCTGCATCCTGGTAAACTTGCTAAAAGCAATTTTTTTGGTGGGAGCACCACAACCTGGAATTTAGGGGTGCTCTTCTAATCTTTAGGTAGTTTTATCTTGGATAAACATGATGGGTCATTCTGAAACTGCATGCAGGTAGTCAAGGGGTGACTCTGGACCCCCTGAGCTTGCCTCCCGCTGCCTGCCATATTCATAACTAATCGGTAGTCTCCACCTAGGTCTGCAGGCACTTGGGGAGTTGTTGAGTGTCAGAGTTTATTTGTCCTGTTTTGATTAGCTCGAACCTGGCAGGGCGTATTTTCTTTTTACTGGCTCCTTGCTGTGACAGTGAGGTTTTGGGAGGAGGAGGAGGAGAGGGGAGCCTGGCATCATGTTTCCTCAGGCAGACACAGGAAAATAAAGGGCTGATGTGCTGGGAGGGATGTAGTCGATGGGAGGGAGGTAGTTGGTCGGCTCCAGAGAGTCTTCATTATATGTTGTATGCAAATATATGCTTGCCCTTAAATGAGCCGGCTCGGAGGGGAGGAGAGAAGGGGGCTTAGTAGGAAATAAAGATGCTGTTTTATTTTCCTGTGGACTTTACTTTGAGGAAAGAAAGGGTGCCTGACGTGGGTTTAGTCTGTTGACTGTTGAAATGCCAGCTGCTGAAAGCCTACCCCAAGACAAACAAGGATCTGGAGAGGAATGTGCTGCTGGCCACCTACGGCTGCTCCCAGCTCTTGCAGCAAGCCGGTGCCGGAGGTTTATTTAGCGAGTGCCTAGGGTGACTCCGAGGGATCACATCCTGGGGTGATTTTCCCCTCTTCCCCTCCCTTTCTCCATCAATCCATCCACGGTGTGATGGAGGGTTGCGTTTGAGCTAATTCATCCACAGTATGACAGCGGGTTGCGTTTGAGTCCCTCACCTCTGTCAGGGACAGGCAGTTTTGGAGGGACGCCTCCAGGTGCTGAAGTTTGGGGAGGAGGGCTTTGGATTAACCCCCGCTGAGCATCCCGTTCACCCTGCCCCCTCCCCAGCCCGTGGCCCCCCTTGCGTCAGCCGCAGCCGCCTTTGTGCCTCCCGCATCCTGCCAGGCAGGTGTCAGAGCCCTGAATGCGGGCAAAGGCCCCGCTGATGGATACCACAGATGGAGCGTGGAAATCGGGCGAATAGGCCTCAGCCACAGGCCATTTCTTAGGACCCAACAAAAGCCTCCAAATAAGTCAACAGAAATCCCAAAGATCACAAAGAGAAAGTGTCATTTGTCATTTGCCGCGGGTCTGTGTGGGGGTAGCAGCTCTGCTGCACTCCTCCTCGCTGGCACCCGATTAAACACGAGGGAGGTCACTTGCACTGCCTTGGGCATGAAAGGGGCTCAGCCAGTCCGTGGTACCTGCTGCTGAGCAGCACCCAAAGTGGGGATGCCCTGGCTGTGGTCTTCGGTAACAGAGATGTGGCATGAAGGGGAGAACTTCGTAGTTAAGCTTATGTAAATAAAGAAAGGAGGAAATCTAGGGGTGGGTAGGTAAAAAATAAGCTGCCCCTGGAACCCTTCTTGCCTTTTTGTGTGTTGGGCTTTTTTGGTCTTCTTTAGCAAGATCTGTGGCTAGACAGAATTCATCTAGGGGAGGCTCCATGCTGGGGCATGGAACCACAGAACGGTGGGTGCTGGAAGGGACTTCTGCAGATCATCTAAGTTCAACTCTACTGCTAAAGCAGTGTCACCCAGAGCAGGTTGCCCAGGAAGGCAATGTCCAGGTGAGTTTGGAACACTTCCAGAGGAGGAGACTCCACAACTGTTCCCGTGTTCCAGCACCCTCACAGGAAAGGTGGTTTTCCTCATGTCTTTTCCTTCCACTTAGAGGAAGAGGCTGTGTAACCTTATAATTAAAATATTATCAGCTGTGTAACATTTTAATTAAAATATTGCCAACAGAAGGGTTGCTGGAGAAGCTGAAGCTGAACCCTCACAGGCTGCAGGAATAGAACTTCTCTGGCCGCCTGTGTCAGGTGCAATGTGCCACAGACGTAATGTATGGGTTTTAAATGGCTGTCATGTTTTTGTTATCTAATTATTCAAATGAAACGTCTTGCTGAGAGGAAGAACAACCCACAGAATGACCCCTTCTGTGTTATTTTATTGCTCTTTTTTTGCCCCAACGTGTCTGTTTACAGTGTTTGGAAAGGAGATCCTTGCAGAGCTCCAGGTGACTGAATGCCTACAACACTGGGCAGAGGATTTTTGCATAACATGGTCATAACCGGTATGCAGTGTTTTGTTAGGCCACCAGACAGGTCATGAGGGGTTAAGGGACAAATAATTGCTCTTTAATTCTGTAATTCCTTCTTTAATTAAACTTCACGGCTCAGCTACTTGCAGTGCTTTTGGCTGCCTCTCCCATTTTGGGCTGTGCAATAAGGGAGGGTGCTGGTGATTTTGAAGAATATGACTGGGGATCTGCCAGGGTACCGGTGAGTCTCCTCTCCTCTGTTTATATCTCTGGAGACAAGAGTATTAAGATCATTAGAACATTAGGACACATAACACATGTGTTGTGTGTCTGTGGAGGGCATGGTGGAGCACAAGCCCTATTAGGAGAGGCTGAGGGAGCTGGGATTGGTTAGCCTGGTGAAGAGGAGGCTCAGGGGAGACCTTATTGCTGTCTACAACTACCTGAAGGGTGGTTGTGGCCAGCAGGAGGTTGCGTTCTTCTCTCAGGCAACCAGCACCAGAACAAGAGGACACAGTCTCAAGCTGCACCAGGGGAAGTTTGAGCTCAAGGTGAGGAGAAAGTTCTTCACCGAGAGAGTCATTCCCCACTGGAATGGGCTGCCCAGGGAGGTGGTGGAGTCACCGTCCCTGGAGGTGTTCAAGGCACGTTTGGACGTGGCACTTGGTGCCATGGTCTAGTCTTGAGGTCTGTGGTAATGGGTTGGACTTGATGATCTTTGAGGTCTCTTCCAACCTTGCCGATACTGTGATAGAAGTAACCCAGCTAAAATCTGACCACTTTTATCTGTGCTGAAGAGTAGCTTTTTATATTGTGTAAGTCAGTGGATTTATCAGTGAGATACTGCTCAGCGAAGAGGCTGTTGAGCATGTATGAAATAAATATTGCCCTTTTAAAGATTGAGGTGTGTGCAACTTATGTGCAAAGGTGTGTGCAACTTATGTGCCAAGTTAACGGTCTAATTGGATTCTCACCTGCGGAGAAATCTAACAATGATTTTTTTAATAGCAAAAAACTGAACCAACCAAAAAAGCTCTTCCTTAAAACTGGTAATACTTAAGATGACTTTGTAGGAAATAAAAATAATGCAGCTTTTAGTTTAGACACGTAGCTCTCATTTGAAATGACATTTGTCTGATATTAAAAGTGCAGATCAGACAAGACAAAGGACTCAGCTTTTACAATAAAGCTGCATATAACTGCCAGGCCTGCTGAAGGGTAGCATCTTACAAATACGAAAGCCCCTTCATTTGATAAGCTTTTTCTTCTGCTTTAATTGTATCTCTTTCTAAATGTTTGCACTTGATTAAATGTGTTGTCCTTGACTCTCAGATACTTCAATTTTTTCTGATGAGCTTACCTTTGTGCCTTTCATGTAGCACTTAATACTTGTAAAGCTAAAATGAAAATGAAATGAAGTCACTCTATTTGAAATATTCTTTCTTCCTTCATATCCCTGAACAGCAGCATGAAGCCATCTTGGAGAGCTGTAACTTGGCAGTTGCCAAGGAAGGCAGGTGTCACCTGGGATCTCAGCTGAGATTTCTGATCTGTCACTAATTCAAATGATGAGTTACGTTCATTTTGGGATACCCTGGATTGCCTATTTAATGAGGAGTGAACTTGAACTGTTTGGGATAGGATGTTTGTGCTGATTCTCATTTATTCAGGGTGTCAATACTCTCAAGAAGCAGAAGAGTTTGATCTAGTCTTGGGGCAAAACTTCCATGCAAGTAAGACTCTGGGATACCCTTGTTTTCACAGTACATGATGTGAAACGTTTGGATGCTTGCACAGTATGCTGATGCTGAGCTCTGCGGGAGTTTCTCTTGTTGTCCTGTGCATGTTTGGTCCAAGATATTGGTGGCGTCTGGACAATGAAGATAGCTTTGACATAAAAGCCTCTGGACTAGCAGTCATTGTTCATATTTTTGGTATGCAGAAATACACTGACTCTTCAGCTGAGAAAGCACTTTGTCTCTCTCATGTGGCAAGGCTAAGTAAACAGATTAGGTGTGTTTATTAGTTCAAACAACTTGAGTGAAATTGGAAATGTAAGATAGCTAAAAATGAACATGGTGGGAGACTAGCTGGAGGAACAAGATTTCTTTTTGGCTTTCTGTTCTCAGTTACTTCCAAATAATCAATGGTAAGGAGATTATTTTAAATCAATGTCCATATCTATAATTTATCTAGCATTATTGAAGTAGTAGGAGCAATACTGAACCGGCAGCTTCAGCATCGCTGGGGAGTGTCTGCCCTCTTTAGGTGGCTTCCCTTGACGGCTCAGGCAGGAAGGAATGTTTGGGACAGCAGCTAACACAAGTGGAGAGTGGCTTTGGTAGGCTGCTTTTTTGTTTTGTTCCTGCTTATTGGAGAAAGAGAACTTGTTTGGGTGCTGAACAAGTTTGGGTGCTTTTGCTGCTGCACGGGTTTAGCCGTGGCTGGACTGTAGCTGGAGTTCACTTGATTGCCAGAGGAAACAGGCAGCAATGCGAGGAACCAGCTGGCTTTGTGTGTGTCTGATCTCTCACGCTCTCCACATCCATAAAACCCAGTAAGAGTTTTGTTTCTCATTTCTTTTTAACTGCAAGACTTGGTAGCCCCTTCCTGGGTCGTGGACATTCTATATGTGGCCTGTTTCTGGCTGCCTTTTACTACTAACTTGGGGCATGGTGTGAGTGGCCTTTTGTCCAATACGGTCTGACTATTTTGCAGTGGTGTCCTGTACTGTGGTCTGGAGGCTAAGCATCAGCACATCTGCTATGATCTGTGCTGGAAAACCTCCCAAGGTTAGGAGGACTAATGGTGTAACCTTAGGTGAAGGAAGCATGCAGTCTGGGTATTCCAGCCCTATTCAACATGTGTGCTGGAATCTCCTTGCTTTAGTAACTGGAAGAGATGAGTCAAACTATTGCTCTGAGCTGTTCTTACAGGACTTCTCTGTCCAATATTAACACCTGTCTGGCCTGTTCTAAGATTGTTAGATGGTCCTAAGGCAGCCAAGTAAGCTGCAAATGAGTGGAAATATTTAAATGTGCTGAGGTATGTTAACACAAATGTGTGTGAAATGCTATTCAGAGTGTAGGACAAATAACAGCCATGATATGAAGTAAATATTTGATTGTGTATGAGAATTAATTCCTTCAGTAGCACTCCTCAGACCTGTGTAGTCACTTCCATAGACTTTAGCAAGGGATCCCTAGGGAAGGTTTCACGGACATTTATTGCGTCCAGTTTTGGGCTTTCTAGGTCAGAAAAGACAGGGACCTTCTGGAGAAAGTCCAATGGAAGCTACAGAGCTGATGAGGAGACTGGATCATCTCTGACAAGGAAAGGCTGTGAGACCTGGGGCTGTTCAGCCTGGAGGAGAGAAGACTGAGAGGGCATTTTCTCAATATCTAAAGGCCAGGGGTCAGGAGGATTGGCACAATGTAACACTTGAATCTTAATGATTGTTTCTTGCTTTTTCATAGTCTGCCAACTGAGATGTGAGCCATGGGCAAAAGCAGCTTTTCCTTATGAGAGGACATCATCAACTGATCCCATAGTTTGCCATTTTTGTCCCCTCAACTAAAGCTAACTTTTGTTTTTCATTTCTTTTCTTTTTGGAGCATCAGCACCTCAGTCTGATGAAGGCTCTGACATCGATTCTGAACCAGATTTACCTTTAAAAAGAAAGCAGCGTCGCAGCAGGACAACCTTCACAGCAGAGCAACTGGAAGAGCTGGAAAGAGCTTTTGAGAGGACACACTACCCTGATATTTATACTAGGGAAGAGCTTGCACAAAGGGCCAAGCTGACAGAGGCTCGTGTCCAGGTATGTGTTTGAAAGATGCCTAGAAAAGGGAATTTCCTGTTAGCATCAACCTTATATTCTTGCAGGATTCTACCCTAAGGTAGAAGGAAAATGTGAAGCTGTGTTGTTTACAGCCTTAAGAATTTTTTTGCATCTGTCCACAGACATTGGTTTTCCAACATTTTAAGATCACTGTTTTAAAAAAATACTTGTGTCTTCCCCAGTAAACATTCCATACCTACAATGAATATAACACTGCACCTCTGGAGAAGAAGGTCTCTTATTCCAGCTTGTTTACTTTATTCATTAGACAGCAGGTCAGCAGTTGTGCCAGTTTATGGGTATTTAAGGGATTTCCTCTGTTTTGTGGGTCTTTCAGGAATCAACAGAGAAGAGAAGAACACTTTAAAAAGACAATGTGTCTATAGAGCCATGCAAGTGAGCAAGGTTACTGGTGCAGTATCTACTTTAAGGGTATCTTTTGAAGTTGACTTAATTTAAAACTTGTAATACCTCTTTTATTCCTATTCTCATTTTAATTCAAAGAAAATAAACTCTCAAATGACCGCTACGTTCTTACAGCTTCATATAGACTTGGATTGTCTAAAATCAGTCAACATCCTGGAGGAGTAAATAATGGATTTTGTTTAAGTTGTTGTAAAAGCATGAACCTGGATTTTCAGGTGTTCAAAACTCAGCAATTAACAGCCAAATAATTCTGGAGTAAACTGCACCCCAGAGTTCAGGTTCAGACTAGGATTTACTGTGTCTTCTGGCAAAGAAGTATGCCCTGTGAAATGTTTAATGCTTCAGGCAGAATCCTCTGCTGCTCTTTCACTAGTTGACATCCAATAGTCATTTGGAAAAGCAAGTGCTGTTTGTGTTTATAAGCAAATGTGCAGTTGGGTGATAATCCAAGTAGCCTGTGATCTGCCCAAGGAAGAGGAATAAGTGGTAACTTGTGATCTAACCAAGGACACAGGTGAATATAGTGGCTTCAGTGAAACTCTGGATGTATGTTGCGACCTTTGAAGCTCAACCTGCGGCAATCAGACTCTTCAGACTGAAATGAACAACAGAAAATGTCTCTCTGATGTCATAAGACAAGCAACAGGCTGTGTTATTGGCTATCTGTCTCAAAAGGTCCAGACTTTTGCAGTTTTAACTGCTAAATGTTTTTACAGAAGACTTCACACCACGTTTCTTGTAAGTGTTTGTTATGGCTGTGAGAGAAAATCTGATGTATGGATGAATTTGTCTGGAAGGCAAACTCAGTGGTGCATGACTCCTTTCTTGGTGTGTTTACTAATTGAATTGCTTGCAAAACAGCTTCATAGAGAGACTTGCGCCAGGTAAGACCAAATCAAGCCCCAGGAATCATCCATGCACAAACATAATAAAAATAACTCCCTAGACAATTCTGTTAGCAAGATGAATGGGATCTAGGATGCGATGGTCTGGGCTATCTTAGCTTCAGCAGAAAAATATTATAAAGCAGAAAAAACCCTTGTTCATGTTTTTCTAAATCAGTGACCCACAGCTAGAAAACAAGCAGAACTCTCATTAACATAACAGCTGTCTTAATGTGGCTTTAACCCTGTGACTCTTTACATTCCTTGTGGCTTCCTTGGTTCCCTTGAGACACATCCTGTCTCACACCACTCCTGTGATCTACAGCCTCACAAATTCCCCAGTACCTCTGACATGGACGTTTTACCTAACCCAGCATGGAAGAAAGTTCCCAGTCAAATCAATGATTAAAATACCAGAACAAAACCTCTCTGGATTAAAGATGAGCTGCACTTGAAGTAATCAGCCTGTGGGCAGTTTCCTAGTGCACTCCATCTGTCTGGTACCCTTGAAGGCTGTCCGAGTCATTTAGCAGTGGATTAAGTGATACAGGATTTGCCTTATCAGCATTCAGCACCCCTCTATAGCCCCTTAAAATAGCCACCTATGATGGGCATGAAATAAAAGATGACCTGTGAAAAGAAAATAGCCCTTAGAGACTTGAGGCTGAGAGGGCTGGATAGCCAGACTGATGTAGCATTCAGACTTCCTTAGTCACACTTCTTTTTTTGGTAACAGTATAAGAGAGATCTGAGATAGCAAATTTTACATGGGTATATACACAAAGATCTCTTTGGCTACTCCCTGATCAAGTGTCATCTAAAAGAACTTGACCCTTGCAGCCTGAGTCTGGCTGAGCTCAGAAAAGTCTTTTTTCTCTCTGAAGCTTAAGGTCCGACTTTGTAGAGTTGTTTTATGTTGTCTAAGAAGTTATTTAGTTGGTTGATACTGGATCATCTTCTTTTCCCTCAGTTTTTCCATGTAGTGCCTGAATCTCATTTTCTATTTTTCTCAACCTGCCCCTCTGCTGGTTCCCCTTTTCTTTCTGTCCCCTGAGGCCATCTCTGAACACCTGGGAAGGAAGAGTCTTAAACTGCCAAAGCCTCCCTCCATTTTCTTCCTTTCCCCCTGTTGAAGGGTAACCAAATGCATGCTTTAAGTTGGAGGTTGGGGAGAAAAGTAGCCTCTGGACTGACATCAAACCTAGAATGTTTCATCCCCAAAGGGGACTTTTTTAAAAAGCTGCAAGCAACTGAAAACAGAATTTATGCTGTCAATGTTATGTAGAGACAGGGAAGGCTTTTGGGAAAAGAAACATGGAAATTGACCTCATGTTGCAAGAGTCACAAGAAGTGTCACTATAATAATTGCAATTATAATATACAAATACAATTATAATTATAATAATTATAAATACTTCAGCAGCGAGTGTAGCCAGGATTTAAAATGAGGTTTTTCCTGCAGCATCTTTCCCACTCAGCGGCTGTTGAGCCTTTCTCCTCTGTGTTTGAGCCTAGATGTGGTGTGGAGACAGGAGGGCCTCTTCTGTTGCCTCTTCCAAAAGCAGCATGTGAGATGCAGCAGGAAAGGGAACATTCTTTGGTCTTGTAGAGGTCCAATTCAGAAACATAAGTAGAGGCCCAAAGGATGACCTTTCATTAAAACCCAAAAGATTGTAATACTCTGAGAATGTGAAGTTAAAGATTCAGACACTGTGAGTAAAAATAACAACCATGCAGTGCTTTGCTGGTCCAGCTCAAAACCTCATTAAGCCATCATGAAGTTGCTGTGTAGACCCTTTAGGTCTGTGGCCTATTTTTACTGAATCGATCTGAAGGCAAACTCTAAAAGTGACATTTTCTCCAGTGCAGATAAAGATCAAAGCCTCTCTCTGAGCTTCAGAGCCTTGCGGTTACAGTTTCGGCAACAATCAGTGCATATGGAATGATGTGGGTAGCATCTTTTCTGGCCACTTCTTGATTCCCACATCAGGCTTATTTTTAGACCTGGATGAACTGGGTGAGCTTTGGCAGCAACTCAAAGCCTGTTTTGGATTGTCGGTGGGAGGTGTTTTGTTCAATCTTTTGGAGAAGGATTTGTAAATAAGGTGCAGGTTTGTCCTGTGGCAGGCGGAGGGCCAGGAGCCTGCCTTGGCTGCTGGAAGTTGGCTGGTCAGACAGATGGTTCTGAGCTGTGTGGTGAAGGCAGACCTGCCAAATGATCGGGAATGTGATGCGGGAGACTTGCGTGTTGAGCCACGTTGAGCAGGGTGCCCCAAGCTGTATGGGATGCTGGGGAGCTGCAGATCCTGCTGCCAGAAACAGCTAGCACATGGCTGTCCTGTTTAACCCCAAAAGGCAATGGGATAAATGCGTCTGAAGTCTTTTTTAGTCCGTGAATAATGGTTGAAAAGCAGGGGAAGTCAGGAAGAATTCTGAAGCATGAGTTTGTCCCATCTTGGAAAGGTTCTTCTCAGCCAACCGCCGGGTTTAAATTGATTTGCTTGAGAGCTTCCATAAAGAAAAATACTGTTTAACAAAAAAAGCATGTCTGAAATTTCAGGCAGATCACTCCAGGCTACTAGGATGGGGTTGAATGTTCCCACGTCAAACTTGTAATCAGCTTGTAAGCTTTTGTAAAACGCTTATTACAGCCTCAGCAAATAAGAGCAGTCCCAAGAGCTCAGAAGTCTTGAGTAGCCGGAAGGAAAATGATAAAAGTATTTATTTTATAAATACTGTGCTTGTATGTTGTTTTCATTGTTTCACTGTGGTACAGGGAGGGTAAGAGGTGGTTTGGAGAAGATGATAGTGAGGGGAAGGTTGATGAGAAAAAATGCTGACTCCTAAGCTAGTAATAAGGTTTGAGAGCTCTGAAGCCAAATCTCTCCTCTTTAGTAGTCTCAGTAGCAAACAGGGAAAAGTATTCACTGGGAAATAGTGAGGGAGGATCTGTGCCAGAAAAATAGAATTTACTTGCTGTCAGATTCTCTGAAAGGGTTGGAGCCCGAATGCTGAACTGCACAAACCTGTGGGGAGATGGGGTTAAGGAATGTAGGATGGATTCAGGGACACTTATGACTTTTCAGCAGATCTTTACAGTTATTCTTGACCTGGTTTGTGGAGAATTTCTTTTTGTCTTGAGGCTGTCCCCCTTGTATCATATATAGGATAACAACAGAAAATGCTGTGTGCATTCTTGTAGTAGATAACCCTGTAATTGCAGGGGTTTTGATTTTATTTCTTTTCCCCTGGGGTGAAGGAGAAATTCTTACGGGTAAATCAGCCAACTACAAACATATGCAGGCCCAAGAAGATGTTTTTAAATATAAAGGAAAAGAAAGGATGTGATTTTTGATTCTCTTTTTCTGGTCCCCGCTGCCTAAGGGCTCAAATTAGTGGCGCTTTAATTTATAAATACACAGTTCAATTTGCTTATTACTCAATATTTCTGCACAACTATGCACTGTTTTAAAAGCAGAACTGAGTTTAAATCCTTTCAGAGAAACCTATGAGAGCTGAGTGTGTTGGATTGCTCTGGGAGGTGATTGAAAGTCCTTGTTCCCTCTGACACAACCTAATGGGTTTTTGGTCTGGTTGTCTCTTTTTTCATGTGTGGTGTGGTTTTAGTTACTTATTTTTATTAAAATCTATTATTTTTTTTCTTCCTGTTTGTTTCAAAAGAATTCTGGGTTCTGTAACATTGATAACTTTTTGTATCCAAACCAGCAGCTCCTGGCAGACCTGCAGCCTCACAATGTCCCCAGTGGTGCTCAGAGCAGGCTGTTTTCTGAGAATGGCCTTGGGATACTGTGAGGAAACAGGCCCACCCATGATGTTCACAGGATTACTTACCGCTGTGAGGCTGGAGGTACACAGGTGGCTAAGAAGGTCAACAGCATCCTGACATATCAGCAACAGTGTCACCAACAGAACTAGGACAGTGATTGTCCTCCTGTACTTGGCACTGCTGGGTTCACTTCTGGGATCCTCACTACAATAAGGACTTTGAGGTGCAGGAGTGTGTCCAGAGAAGGGCAAGGAAACTGGTGAAGAATCCAGAGCACAAGTCTTGGGAGAAGTGGCTGAAGGAACTAGGGTTGTTCAGCCTGGAGAAAAGAGGGCTGAGTGGAGACCACCACACTCTCTGCAACTCACCGAAAGGAGGCTAGTGTGAGGTGAAGGTTGGTCTCTTCTCCCAGGTAACAAGCATTGGACAAGAGGAAGTGGCCTTGAGTTGTAGCAGGGGAGTTTTAAGTCTGTTATTAGGAAAAAAATCTTCCCTCAAAGGGTTGTCAAGCCCTGGACCAGCCTGCCCAGGGAAGTGCTGGAGTCACTATCTCTGGAGGGATTTAAAAGCTGCATAGATGTGGTGCTACAGGACATGCTTTGGTGGAGGACTTGGTAGTATTGGATTAATGGTTGGACTTGATGATCTTAAAGGGCCTCTTCTAACCAAAACAATTCTATGATGTCTCAATGAAGCTGAGTTATCATCTAGTAGTTGCTAAAATGTTGATTTTTGCTCTTTATTCTTCCTATGACTGATCTCTGTCAGTGCTCTTCATGGAGCTCACCACACCACAGTGAGATAGGATGGAAACTCATCCTACTGAAAAAAAACCCAACAAAAACCCAAAAACCTTCTCTTTTTTTTTTTGCCCTCTTTTGTGTTCTCTGAATGAAGTCTCATTGAGGTCAGGCAGGCACACAAGTTGGTGTCTGTTGGCCATGAGAGAGGGTGAAAGAGAGCCTGCACAGCTCTGAAGGTTGCTGAAGTAAATGTGGGTCCAACATCAACAGGGACAGCAGGACTCAGACATTGTGGCTGTCTTGTGAAACACAGCAGCATTTCTTCTAACTGGTCATGGAATCAGCCCTGTCTAGGTCAGTGCAGCCCAGCTTCATGAGTAGTTTCCTTCTTCAGGCTCCTCAGTTCACAAGGCAGTCCCACTGCTTCTGGCCTAGTTGAGAATACCCCTGCTGAATGCAGTGAGGGTTGGACTAGATGACTTTGGAGGTCCCTTCCAACCCAAACCATTTGATGATTCCATGATTCTAGCACTCTCCAACTTCATTTCTTGATGACACTTTCACAATTGACTTCTGTTTGCAGGATGGGCGAACTTTATTTTGAACATATGAATTTTGAGGGAATGGAGATGTGGGGAATGGAGAGGGCAAGGCAGGCAGTTATCATGAAGAACATCATAGAATCAGAGAATCATAGAATGGTAAGGTTGGAAGGGACCTCAAAAGGGGAAAAAAGAACCAAACTCTGCTGTCTCATATGAGAAGTGCCATTAACAATACATCAGTTTTTTGATTTGGTGTGTTTCTGGCAGTCCTTGCAGCGGTCAGAACTGTGTGTTACAACAGAGACACAAGTTCTCCACAAAATTCACATCTTGACTGTTTTGCCCTGTTGGATCAGAGCTCTTTTTGCCTTAAAAGCACATTGAGCACTCTGTGTTTACGATCAGGCTGTGGAAATGTCAAGGATAATTACACTTGTGGGCTCCCAAGTGAGTAAGTGCATCCTTTAAAGAATATCCTGTTGAGATCAACAGAATAAGATGTTGGCATGATCCCTTGCAAACTGCTTAAAGAAAAAAATGATAATAAAAGGAAAGTTCTAATAATAGAAACTAGAGATGGGAGAAACCTGTTAGTTCACCTCATCCATTCTACATTGGTGAAAATTACTTTTTATATTCTGTTGTGGAATGATTTATTTTTTTGGTGAGTCCAGTTCCAGATGCTTGAAAAAGTGGAGCCTCCAGTAATTACTTCCCTTAAAGGACTGTGTTTTCGAACTTGTCTCCCCTTTTACTCTGAATTTTATTCTCTTTAGTTCTCTGAGATGTAAATTTTGGCCAGACACCGAAGTTCAATTTTGTTTCTAAATCGTCTGTGTATTATATTCTGTCTTTGAAAGTCACATAGAAACTGGGGAGCTAGAGCCTCCCTAAAGTGAATGTGACTCGGTTTCTGGTCTAGACATTATTTTGGATCCTTACATCCCTCAGACAAGTCACATTTCCTCTGTCCATGTCTGTATTTGCACAGCATCAGGAACAATACTGACCCGATTTAGAGCTCCTGCATGTTGCAGCAGAACAAGTAGGTCATATGCCTTGTTTCTGACAGCCCAGGCCAGGTTCCTGCACCCCTGCAGAGCCCCACTTAAAGTAAGAGGGCTCCCAGTGTCAACAGAGCTCTGCACAAGACTGCCAGAGACTTGTTGATACCATTGACCGTGACTGTCAGGGATGTTTAAGACATATCTGCAGTTCTGGAAAAATGAAATGCAGATTGTTAAAATGAGCCCAAATCTGTCTGTAAATAAAAGGATAAAACTTGGCATTAATGCAAATCACTCACTACTGAATTAAAGTTTGGATTCTGCGTGATTTTAATAAATATCTCAGGCTTGAAGGCAATTGCTTATCTGTAGGGGAAACCAAATCTCGTTACCTCATTCTCTTCAGTCAAATCCACTCATTTAGTGTAGTTCAGCTAGTGCTCCCAAAGCATTTGAAGATTACCAGATAACCCTCTTGACCTGAAGAAGGGAGAGTGCCATGGAGAAAGGCATCATTAATGGCTTGGGAAGGCTAATTACAACATGCTTTTGCTGTTCACTCCTCCCTCTTTGACCTCCATCATCCTTCCTGAGCACCCTTTAGCAAAGCCTCTTTCTTGCTCTTCAGTATGCCTTGCTCTTTTTTCTTCTAAAGATGCTGAGTGTGAGACTGGTTGACTTTGGGAGGCAGGTGTAAGGAGTCTGTGAGGAGTAAATAAGAAATATAGATTTAAACACCAGTGAGGGAAGCAAGGGGTCAGGAGAGAGATGGAAAAGGATATAGATGCCTACAGGATGAGAAACTGAAAACCATTGCTGGATCTAGACCCATTCTCAACTATTGCTCATTGCAATAGATGTCCAATGCCAGCTGCTCTCAGAAATGGTTAGTGTGGAGGCAGAGGGAGCAAAAATCCCGAGGTAGAACAGGGGCTCCATTTATCCTCCTGTCCTAAACCTCGAAGCAGAGTGGGTGTGTGTAATTGAGGAGTAGACAGTTAGGCCAAAGGAGGAGGCAGCTGTGTGAACTGAGCAACTCATTCTGAAAAGAGGATGAAGCCAGATCAGACTACGTAGTGACAGATGGCCCACATCAGAAAACAGATGGCCCAGTGAGTCCCACCACTCCTGCTATGGAATAGCAAGTGGAGGAGGAGCTCACAGTGCAGTCCAAAATGTTGTTACACTCTTATGTAAGGCCCACTCATGGTTTGTAAGTGATGTTACATCTAGAGGTCCAGTCTGAGATGACTGATTCATATTATATGGCTATTAAGAAAAATTTCTTCCTTGAAAGGGTTATCAAGCCATGGAACAGGCTGTCTGGGGATACATTTAAAAGATACGTAGATGTGTTGCTGAGGAACATGTTGGACTCAATGATCTGAAAGGTCCCTTCCAACCAAAATGATCCTGTGATGCTATAAGCTAGTGTGGTTTCAGGGAGGGTGACAGATCTGAGACCTAGCATGCTTTCACAAACATGTCTACATGTAGCTCATCAGCAAAGATGCCTCGGTGGCTTTCAGGTCAAACTGGCTATGCAGGTGGACCTTGTAAGATGCTAATGCTCTGTTAAGGTTTTACCTAAATGATAGCATGCACAGATGATTCCCACATTGTACTATTATGAATAATCATCTGCTTGTTTACAAATGCGGTAACCCTCATCTCAAACAACATCTCTGTTTCTGCAGTGGTCCACCTCATGGACCTGAGTGCTGTGATGCAGAAGTTGCTCTAAAATTGCAGGAAGGCAGAGGCTGCACCCTACTACAGCTGGTTGTCCTTCCCATCTCTGGCATATGTAATCACTCTAATATCAATAGTAATCTGTGTGTTTTTCAACTCTTACTATGTCTGCATCTGTGAGGTCTTGTCTCTTCCTTTCTTGGATGCAATAAGAACCATCCAAGACTTGGAAAGCTTAAAACATGAACTGAGAATGACGTGAAGGGAAGCAGATTTATGGCTGAAATGTCCCACTAATCCAGCCCCCATCTGTTTGGTACCCTGGGAACAGATTTCAAAGTGGTTCTGAAATGCTAATCTAGTAGTGAAATCCTGCCCCACTGTTAACGTCAAGTTTACTCAGAGATGTTTTGTACATATGTGAGTACACCAAGACTTGCTGGGAGGGATTTGTGTGTGTTCTGGACACCAGGCTTTCAAATTAAAAGCTTAAAGTTCTGTTGGTCGTTAGGGCAATGCACTATCCCAATATCTGAAGTGCAAGCCCCTTCCAAGAATGCATCAAGCAATGCTACTAACTTGTCAGCAAATTAAATACAAAGGCAATAGATTCCAGAGCAAATAGCTTTGGCCGGCACTTAGCTCAAAGGGAGAGAGATTTTTCCCTTCATCATGAAATCTGGTGCTTTAGGAGTAGTGATTGATAACTATTAAAAGCACTAAAACTTGAAAGCATTAGTCAGCTTGTTTCTCAGACAAGGCTGTGTTTGAGATTTGAAATTCCTGTATCC
This sequence comes from Ramphastos sulfuratus, assembly GCA_013399055.1. Taxonomy (NCBI): domain Eukaryota; kingdom Metazoa; phylum Chordata; class Aves; order Piciformes; family Ramphastidae; genus Ramphastos; species Ramphastos sulfuratus. Next base: position 171,397 of record WBNM01002920.1, read on the forward strand.
TGTCTAAACTGTGGAAGTGTGTGCCAAGGGATCCTGTCTTGTTTGGGAGCTCTGAGCCCAGCACTCATCTTCTCTGTCAGAGCTCATCTCTCATCTCAGACAGTGAATGCATTTGAAATGCAGTTCCCTTGTTTCTGAAGCACCTGCATTAAACGTACCGAAATAAAATGTCCTTAATTACAATGTCTGTAGGTCTGGTTTAGTAACCGCCGTGCTAGATGGAGGAAACAGGCAGGAGCCAATCAACTGATGGCCTTCAACCATCTGATCCCAGGAGGATTTCCACCCAGTGCCATGCCAACTTTGCCAACGTACCAGCTCTCAGAGCCCTCCTATCAACCCACCTCCATACCGCAAGGTACAGTAGCCAACAGGTACTTGGGGAAATAGTGTCATTGTGGGGTTCGTGTGTTGATCCACTGTGGAAATGTTTTCTTCTCTAACATAGAAAAAGGGAGGGTGGGTAAATAAATACTCCCAACTGTTTATCTGAGGGTGGAAAACCAGCTCTTCAGACCATCTTACTTCATATCAGGTAGCAGCAAGTGTTAGTATGACAAAAATTTGTCTTAATGTTGTCAGAATTCTCCAAGCTTTGATGGAGTTGGAAGGGGAGCTTTGAATTTAGACTCTGCTAGATTTTATTGTTAAAATCTAACCTGTGGGGTTTTTTTTTATTATTGAACAAGGTGTTCTGCTCTTCTTAAGATCTGCCTCTTTAACTGTAGGTGAAGTGAATGTTCTAATTAAGGGCATTTTTCCAAACCCAGGGCTTCTCCCATCCATTGCTATGCTCACTACAAACCACAGTGTAATTCTTGTGCTGTGACTAGGAAGGGAAAGCCTGTTACCAGTCTTTTAAGTAAATAAAAAGTTCCTTTATGTTTTGATTATGTAAAATATTGCTGTATCAATTCTGAACAACATCTATCCACTAAGGCTTGTCTGAAAGCTGCATGTGTCTATTGTTAGGATTTCTTTAGTCTATTAAAAAATTCCAAGTCATTGTACTGGCCAGGTATATGTCTAGCAATATGAAAGACTTGCCTTGCCACTGAACCAGTATTTAGATGCAGGTCCTGATGAAATTCTTCCCTTCACATAATGAACGTATTACGCCAGAGAAAAATGAGAAAAACATCTCAACATGTTTCTTTTGCTTCTAGCTGTGTCTGATCCCAGCAGCACTGTCCACAGACCTCAGCCTCTCCCTCCAAGCACTGTACACCAAAGCAGCCTCCCTCCAAACCCAGAGAGCAGCTCTGCCTATTGCCTCCCCAGCAGCAGGCATGGATTTTCCAGCTATACAGACAGCTTTGTGCCTCCGTCCGGACCCTCAAATCCCATGAACCCTGCCATTGGCAATGGCCTTTCACCTCAGGTCAGTCCTGTGTTTTCAGACAGAGGATTTGCTGTATACCAGAACCAAAGAGTCTATTCCCTCAGGCCACAGTATAATGAATTGCCAAATTTAAACCATAATGTATTCTTTATACGAGCCACATGATTTTAGTTTGCTAGCTTCCTTCTTTTCTTATTTTTTTCCTCCTCCTGGCTGAATCAAGAGTCACAGCTTATATCTAATTTCAAGTGATTTATAATGTAATCATGCAGGCTTCATATTTACATTCAGTTGTTAAGCACTCATAACGTCCTGCTCTTCTCCTGAAGATCTGGGACAAGGTATGGAAAGTAAATTGTGTAGTTTTCTGTGAATAAAATACCTTTTTGAGGTACCTTCACGAAGGTCTTAATGAGTGGACCAAGAAAATAACAGGCAAGTGGTAGGAGAATAGTTCCAACACTGAGCAGTGTGCGTTGAGATGAGCTCTAATCAAGTTATAAATACATAAATTAGGAGTAATACCGCTCTCTGGCAGTAGAACTGCATGAACACTGTAATTGTTTTTCTAATTTGCATGAGCTCCTTTTAGGAAATCATGTTAATAAATTGCCTTGATAATTGCGTGTCAAAAGGTTGGTTACATTTTCCTACATGCGGCATCTGTCTGAAGCTGACGTTATTAGTTAAAGCTTGAAGAGACGGTGGGTTATTTTATTAGTCTGGGCTTTGCCCAGGTGCTTGGGAAGAGCTGTCCACTAAATTCTGAGAAGTCACAAAGAGGATGCAATCTATAATTACAATCAGGAATCTCTTCAGGGCTGAAAGTGAGAGTTTGAACAGCTTTATCTGCTTTCTCCCCTTTTTTCCTCTCAGTGGTTAGAAAAACAGAGGGAAGCTCAGAATGACACAAATGAAAAGTGAAAAGACAATTATACTCAATTACACACTAATCACTGACTATCACCACTGCCTAAGCAGGGAGAGGGCATTCTAATAGGCAGAAAATGAGATTTTAATGGCACAAAGGGTGGCCAAAATAACGACTCGGATATCTTTGCCTCCTTCATTTTCTTCAACTTGTGGTTTGCATCTCGGGAGTGCAGTTCCTGGTTCCTGTGCAACGGTGATAACTCTGTGCAGCTGAAAAGTTCAAAGGCACCGGAGTTGAAAAGAATGAATAACAAAGGCAATGAAATAAACATTTTTGCCCAAAGGCAAAAGTTCATAAACCTTTTTTTGTAACAGTAAATGTAATTAAGTTTCGCAGATTCCTATAGCGGAGAGCGGGGTACAAAACTTTATGGCTTGAAATCTCAAGGGAAAAAAAAAACCCACCAACAAGAAAACAAACGGATGTATTGCCAACAAGACTTGAATGGGTTTGGTTCAAAAGAACTCTGATTTCTAAATGCAATCTCCAACAAAAGCCGCAACATTATGTTGGTTGCTTCATTTATTTATTTATTAATGGCCACTTTTCTTAGAGTGCAAAGCTCTGTGTCACAAACACATTTCTGGGATTCAGTGTTATTCCATCAGAAGTAGTTGTTAGTGTCAGTTTCAATGCATGTCAGTTCTGGTGATGGAAAATGTGATTTTAATTTTTTTTTTCTAACTTTTTTTTTTTTTCACAAAGCTTTTATTGTCTGTGACACAGAAGGGGAGCACAACAGCAAAGAAATCTTGTGATGTCTGGGAGGAGTGGGACAAAAACGTGAGGCTGGGTTTCTTCCCCTCCCCAAAGTCTTGCTGATTTGAGGTTTGATATAATCAGAAGGAGATCCTAGAGCAGATTAGGTGACTTTAATCAGTTACTGGGCTTCTTTACACCCAGCCCTGAAACTTCAGTTGTTCTGGGTTTTTTAACTTAGATTTCTGAAGTCTTGTTCTACCCCAATGCTTAGAGCTCCTGGCAGTGTCCTGCAGGTCTACCAGCAGGTTTAGGAGGATGCTGATCATTCAGGAGTTGACATCATGCCTGCATCACTAAATGTATACAGGAGATTGTTTACATCCAGTTAAGTTTTGAACAGCTTCTTGGCAATCTTCACTAACTGATTAAAGATCCTTCCATCAAATAAAGAGAAAAAAAAAACCAGCCCTAAATTCATGCAGTACTACCAACTGCTCCTCTAAAGCAGTTTTAGGATCTAAATAATGACTTAGAGATTTGTATAAAATGGGTATATGTATAAAGTGATGTTATATATGGGAGTGATACAGCCTCAGATACCTGTTGTACATGTAGCAAATTGGGGGACTGTAGCAGAACGGTGAATGCTTTTATGCCCAAAACAGCCCTGGATGCTGGTCATGAACATTGTGACATTTCAGTGTGTGGCATGAAGGAGCATCTTCTTGTCACGCTTCCCCAGCTCTCTTCCTGCATGTGTTGAGGTGGCGGTGGCCAGCAAGTCAGGATTTCATGGAGCTAGAGAAACAGGAGTTTTCCTGATGAGTGGGCATGTTGCAGTGCCTTGCCTGTGTGCGTGGAATTTAGATGAGGAAGAAAGAGGGTCTTTTTACTAGCCAGTGGGACCACAATAAATCTGGGTGTGTGAGCAATTAGCATAATGTTTCCAGCCATCCATGTCTCCCTTGCAGACTCTGGACACTGTGTGAAGCTGAATTTACGGTGACTTAAGCAGGAGAGGGGGGTTTTGTCTGAAGCCCAAATAATCTTTTGTGATTTAAAAAAAAAATTCCTTAAAGTGCAGAATAAAATCTAATACTAGGATTCACCGGATCATGTTCTTGCTAGACTTAAACCCCCTTTTGCCCTTTAACTTCAATTTATTCCAAGTGAGGGTCTGACATGCAGATGGGATATTTCCTTTCTAACTTTCTTCTCAAATATGATGGAAAAATACATTGTGTAAGGCAAGCACTGAGTGAAGGCAGAGGAGAAGCAGAGATGGTTCGGGTGCTGTAATTTCATTTTTTGTTGCGTTAGCTTTGAATTTGGAAGCTAGAGAGGACTGTGTGTCTTGGTTTAGGAAGCAGAATGTGCCATAGCATACCTGTCTCTCAGGCTGGGTAATAAATACTGTTGCTCTTCAAAAGAGTAAGAGTAGAATGAGTCCCACCTCGTTGATATTTAGCACTTTTTAATACCAAGACAATGTCTGCAGATCTCCTCCAGACAACTGATTATTCTCTTTGTCTGTCTGATTTACTTGTTGCTAGCTGGCTGTGGTGAGAGGATCTCTGTATTACAGCCCTGTGAAGGACTGGTCTTTGCAGGATGAAGCAGGGAAATGATAGGCTCGTTTGTATTTGATGAAAGAGTAACTCAACTCCAAGCACACCGTCTCAGCTAGAGCTCCTTAAATATATCAGAACAGAGATTATTAGTGTGTAATATATGTAAATTGCATATTTTTGTGTTTTCTATGCCTATTATGCAGCCTCTTGGCTTTCATGAATACGTTTATAGGCAATATCATATTTCCTTTTCAAATTAGGCTTCAGTTGCTCAGTGTATTTTCCTCTAACACATATTTGTTAACTCAGGATTATTACGGGGTAGAATATTTGTGTGTTAGTGCATGTAGGGGATCTAACTGTGCTTCTGAGCTGGCACATTCATTTGTGATCCTGGCATCACTGGTCATCACTGGTTCTTCAATGTGGAGCAGAAGAGTGGCTGCCAAGCCCCTTGTCTAGCAGCTGCAAGTGTATGTTCTTACAAGAAAAGAAGATTGTTTTTAAGACAGAGTATCAATATTTTGAACTGCTTCATTTAAGATAAGGAAAAAGGCTTTTCCGCTCTACATGGGCATCGCCTGACCTTGCCATGTGCTTTTTATTAGTGCAAAGCAGCACACTGCCCCACACCAGGCAGTTCAGGCTGTTTGCTGGGTTGGAAGTGTGCTATATTGGGCTCTTGGTGGATTCACTTGTTGCTGCTCATGAGGCCACTTGCTTCCCGTATTTAACCCGTAGGATGCACAGGCATAACTAGTATGACAGTGTTATGTTTGTACTAGAAAAAGAACACATGTGTGTAATCTGTCTCCTGCTGCACATAATTTATTTTTTTTTCCTCCATGCCCTCTAGAAAACCTCTCAACTCTACTTTTTCCTCTTCCTTGTCATCTTCCCCCATAACTGAGTCAAAGCAGCAGCTTTCAAGGTTGCAGCTTCAAAATGGGAAATGGCTTAAACGTTGAGTGGGTTGCGTAGAAGATCATAACAGGCTTTAACAAAGTTTGCCCTTCTCGTGCCATTACCTGCAGCTCAGGAGGAATCTTGATAAGAAAATTCCAATCTTTTCCGTGAACAGTAGTAGAGATGCAAGCTGTTTCAAGGTTTCTTTCTTCTGTCAAAACATTTCACTGTCTGAGTTTAAGAATTATCCCATAACTCTTTGCTGAGATAGATCTTGGGCAATTGGCTTCTCTTAAGCCTTTGAGAGCACTTGGTTTTCATTAACCTGGGTATGGAGCTGATGGCAGCTGTCGAGTCAGTTAGATATGTTCATATTGTCTTGTTAACTCTGATTTTAAGGGAAAGACAGGAACCACTGGCTAAAATCTTGCATTCCCTCATTAAATGGGACAGGAGGGGAAAGAAAAGCAACTATTAATTTATTATACTTTTTCCTATACCTTCTTTCGAATTGCTGTCCCATTGGTTGCCCACAGAAACATTCCATTTAGATCCCAGTCCCACACCAATGAGGAGCTCATGATCTTTGTCATATCAAACTCGGCTTTGAGAGCTCTTTGCTTAATGACCCAGGAACATGAGACAAAGCTCAGGGATTCCTTGGTGAGAAATAAAGTTAATTCACATGGTATTATTGTCATGGACACAACTTTTTTTTTTTTTTTTTTTTTTTTTTTTTTTTTTTTTAAATTTGTTTGTTTCTCTGGTTTTGGCATCCAAATTTTCTAATTGTTTTTGTGCCAGAATAATAACTTTTAATATATATATATTTTTTAACTGTTGTGGTATTTTAAATATTACAAATGTAGAGGTAACACAACATCTGAAATAGATTAATATAACATGAATAATACATAGGTGAGCATATATTTCTAATGTCCACCTTGACTTCTTTCTCTGGGTATTCTTTCCTATCCGTTCCCAGAATGCCTACAGCCATAAAAAAAAAAACCAAAAAAACTCACATCTCCTCTTAGAGCTCAGAAATCTTACATGGAGATATAAAAAGCTGCGACCTTCTCTGAAAATGGAAGCCAGTTGTGTGTAACATCAGGAGAAAATAGAATAGAAAAAAGAATAAAAAACTCAACACAGATATCTTTAGTAGAAAAATCTAGGAATTAAATATTAGAATTGTCTAGGCTGGGAAAGAACTTTAAGGTCATCGAGTCCAAGCACTAATCCAACACTACCAAGCCCACCACAAAACTATGTCCCTCAGCACTGCATCTGTATGACTGTTAAGCCCTTCTAAGGACGATGATTCAACCACTTTCCTGGAGTTCCACTTTTAGGGCTTGACAATGTTTTCCAGGAGGAAATTGTTGGGATGTTGTCGTTGAGAGATTCTGGACAGAGCCACACGCAGATCAATATGATCCAAGCAATGCCCATTTATTGAACATGAGTATACCCTTATATACTTTTTAACAGACTTATGAGAGTTAGTTCATTGTTAGGCAATTGGTCCAAATCACTAAGGCACGAACCGTGTCATTAAGCAGTTGGCTAAAATCGTATGAGAGTTAGTTCATTGTTAGGCAATTGGTCCAAATCACTAAGGCACGCACCGTGGCATTAAGCAGTTGGCTAAAATCGTTAAGATGCAAACTGTCCTGGCATTGTATAATTGGTGTAAATCATTAAGGGGCGAGCCGTGAGGGCACGAAGCGATTGGCTCATCATTATCTGTTCAAACACTTCTCCAGAGTCCTTGTTTTGGTTTGGTGATCTGCCGTTGACCGTTGTTGTTCATTTCTCTGGAGGCAGTTTGCAGGTGGTGTCCTTGCCCTCTGGATAAACTTTCATGTAGACTGTGAAACTTCAGTTTACAGTTAGCAGTTAGCACAGGTTGGATTGCTCATATGTCCAGTCAATACAAAGTGTTTCCCTACAGGAAATTGTTCCTAATGTCCAACCTAAACCTCCCCTGGTAGAGGCCATTTTCCCTCATCCTATGGCTTGCTATTTGGGATAACAAACCAACACCCCACCTCTCTCCAAACTCCTTTCAGGGAGATGGAGAGAATGAGAAGGTCTCTTCTAAGCCTCCTCCTCTCTAGACTGAACAATCCCAGTTCCTGCAGCCACTCCTCATGAGACTTGTTCTCCAGACCCGTCACCAGCTTTGTTTCTCTGCTCCTGCACTTCAATGTCCTTCTTGTAATGAGGGGCCCCAAACTGAACCCATTATCTGAGTGGAGAACAATTGCCTCTCTAGTCCTACTGACCACACTGTTTTGATACAGAAAAACGACACAGTGTATATGAAACACCAGATTCTTGCCTTTCTTAATTTTTAAAAAGGTTTTGTGCTGGTTTGAGGCTAATTGGAATATTTTAATGGAGAAAATCATACTATAGGCTGTGAAAGGAAAACAATGGTGATGTCTACTTCACTCATAGGCTTGCTGAGATGTATAAGAAAAGAATACAAAACAAAGATAAGGCACTTGGGCTTGCAGACACTCTCGGGCTGTCTAGCTTCTGGCCTCCTCTCTGCTGAGTAACCTCACTAACCACTTTTCTTCTAACCTCCCTGGCTGATCCTCCAAACTCACCTTGCATGTATGGCAAACCTTGGGGTAAGGTATAGGGGTGGGGAGAAGGTGGAAGGGTGGTTGGAAGCCCCTCCTGGGGTCTCTGATTTCTGAGAGGGGAGTTGTGTTTCTATATTACCTTTAACTTGTATATTTCTGTAACTATTCCTGTATATTTTGTATATATCTGCTTGAAGCTATATTTACAGCTTAGCACAATACACATTTCTTAACTTCCAGCTGGCTGAGTCTAGTCTGGGTGATTTTACAAAGTGTGGGGGGGTGGGGGGTGAGTAACTCCCAAACCATCACAGGTTTCTCTTCCTCTGTAGTAATCTGTATCATTTGCAATGTCACAGGGTGAGTGTACACTGTTGCTGCGGTCTTTACGGTATTTCTTGCTCCATGTAGAAGTTCAATTTAAACCACTTGTAAAGCAAAAGTATGAGTCAGTCCTTCAGAGAGGAGAAGCTTGGCATGGGCTCATGAACTTCCTTACAGAATTAGAGTTTATAAAATAGAAATATCAACAGGAATTTGAATACTTGCATATTTATTTAATTAAGGACTGATCCACGAATGAGGGCTTTGTTATGAGTCATCAGAGATGGCTCACTGAAGTCCTTTACATTTTAGATTTCAAACCAAAACAAGGTACTAAAATCACCATAGCATGAGTCAGTGAAAAGTGTGAATCGCAGTGGGATCAGGAAGAGCTGAACTTCCTTACTAGGCTAAATTTCCTCCAACATTTCCTACCTCTTGTAGAGAATTGGTTTATTTTTACCTTCGTTTTTGCTAGCACATCAGTAGTGATCATAATTTTCTTATAAAAGCAAGACTGAGTGCAGAGTCAGAAGGCAAAGTGCCTATCAATGGTCAAAATAGCAAAAAAACCCCAAAAACCTTTTATTTGCCCCCAGTGTTAATTAGCCATGACAAAGGTGCAGGTATGCTCACTAATAGGAATTTAATGAATAAACTCTTCTGTACTAGTTGGATTCCTCCAACTGTTATTGTCCAGCAACTTTCTCTGCTACCCTCCTACATTTGTGGATAACTTTTTGCTTTTATCTAAATGGTTTGGATTTGTGCCCTGCATGTTGAAGGAGTTGGTTCTACTCCTCTGGTCTGGTGAGACCCCTCTTGCAGTGCTGGAGTCCTCAGCACAAGAAAGACATGGACCTGTTGGAGCGAGTCCAGAGCAGGGCACAAAACCAATCTGAGGGCAAGAACCCCTCTGCTGTAATGACAGGCTGAGAGACTTGGGGGTGATTTTGGCCTGGAGAAGGCACTGGTGAGACCTTTACTCATAGAATCACAGAATGTTAGGAGTTAGAAGGGACCTCTAGCGATCATCCAGTTCCATCCCCCTGCATAAGAAGGATCATGTAGGGCAGGCTGTAGAGGAACTTATCCAGGCAGATTTTGAAAGTCTCCACAGAGACTCCACAACCTCTCCAGGCAGCTTGTTCCAGTGCTCCATCACCTCACCCTCACCACAGAGAAGTATCTCCTCATGTTGAGGTNCCCATTATCTGAGTGGAGAACAATTGCCTCTCTAGTCCTACTGACCACACTGTTTTGATACAGAAAAACGACACAGTGTATATGAAACACCAGATTCTTGCCTTTCTTAATTTTTAAAAAGGTTTTGTGCTGGTTTGAGGCTAATTGGAATATTTTAATGGAGAAAATCATACTATAGGCTGTGAAAGGAAAACAATGGTGATGTCTACTTCACTCATAGGCTTGCTGAGATGTATAAGAAAAGAATACAAAACAAAGATAAGGCACTTGGGCTTGCAGACACTCTCGGGCTGTCTAGCTTCTGGCCTCCTCTCTGCTGAGTAACCTCACTAACCACTTTTCTTCTAACCTCCCTGGCTGATCCTCCAAACTCACCTTGCATGTATGGCAAACCTTGGGGTAAGGTATAGGGGTGGGGAGAAGGTGGAAGGGTGGTTGGAAGCCCCTCCTGGGGTCTCTGATTTCTGAGAGGGGAGTTGTGTTTCTATATTACCTTTAACTTGTATATTTCTGTAACTATTCCTGTATATTTTGTATATATCTGCTTGAAGCTATATTTACAGCTTAGCACAATACACATTTCTTAACTTCCAGCTGGCTGAGTCTAGTCTGGGTGATTTTACAAAGTGTGGGGGGGTGGGGGGTGAGTAACTCCCAAACCATCACAGGTTTCTCTTCCTCTGTAGTAATCTGTATCATTTGCAATGTCACAGGGTGAGTGTACACTGTTGCTGCGGTCTTTACGGTATTTCTTGCTCCATGTAGAAGTTCAATTTAAACCACTTGTAAAGCAAAAGTATGAGTCAGTCCTTCAGAGAGGAGAAGCTTGGCATGGGCTCATGAACTTCCTTACAGAATTAGAGTTTATAAAATAGAAATATCAACAGGAATTTGAATACTTGCATATTTATTGAATTAAGGACTGATCCACGAATGAGGGCTTTGTTATGAGTCATCAGAGATGGCTCACTGAAGTCCTTTACATTTTAGATTTCAAACCAAAACAAGGTACTAAAATCACCATAGCATGAGTCAGTGAAAAGTGTGAATCGCAGTGGGATCAGGAAGAGCTGAACTTCCTTACTAGGCTAAATTTCCTCCAACATTTCCTACCTCTTGTAGAGAATTGGTTTATTTTTACCTTCGTTTTTGCTAGCACATCAGTAGTGATCATAATTTTCTTATAAAAGCAAGACTGAGTGCAGAGTCAGAAGGCAAAGTGCCTATCAATGGTCAAAATAGCAAAAAAACCCCAAAAACCTTTTATTTGCCCCCAGTGTTAATTAGCCATGACAAAGGTGCAGGTATGCTCACTAATAGGAATTTAATGAATAAACTCTTCTGTACTAGTTGGATTCCTCCAACTGTTATTGTCCAGCAACTTTCTCTGCTACCCTCCTACATTTGTGGATAACTTTTTGCTTTTATCTAAATGGTTTGGATTTGTGCCCTGCATGTTGAAGGAGTTGGTTCTACTCCTCTGGTCTGGTGAGACCCCTCTTGCAGTGCTGGAGTCCTCAGCACAAGAAAGACATGGACCTGTTGGAGCGAGTCCAGAGCAGGGCACAAAACCAATCTGAGGGCAAGAACCCCTCTGCTGTAATGACAGGCTGAGAGACTTGGGGGTGATTTTGGCCTGGAGAAGGCACTGGTGAGACCTTTACTCATAGAATCACAGAATGTTAGGAGTTAGAAGGGACCTCTAGCGATCATCCAGTTCCATCCCCCTGCATAAGAAGGATCATGTAGGGCAGGCTGTAGAGGAACTTATCCAGGCAGATTTTGAAAGTCTCCACAGAGACTCCACAACCTCTCCAGGCAGCTTGTTCCAGTGCTCCATCACCTCACCCTCACCACAGAGAAGTATCTCCTCGTGTTGAGGTGGAACCTCATGTGTTCTAGCTTGTACCCATTGTTCCTTGTCCTGTCTCTGACCACCATCAAAACCAGACTATCACCTTCATCTTGACACCAACTCCTCAAATATTTATAGACTGTGGTAAGGTCCCCTCTCAGTCTTCTCAAGGCTAAACAGCCCAAGGTCTTTCAGTCTTTTTTTCACAGGAGTGATGTTCAAGTGCTGCAATCATCCTCGTAGCTCTCCATTGGACTCTCCACCGGATTCCTGTTTCTCTTGGACTGGGGAGCCCAGAACTGAACACAGTATTTCAGGTGTGGTCTCACCAGGACAGAGCAGAGGGGCAGGAGAACCTCCCTACACTTGCTGGACTTGTGGTCTTTCAGTACTTAAAGATGCATCTAAGAAAGATGGGGACAGATGTTTTAGCAGGGCCTGTTATGACAAAGCAATGGGGTGACAGCTGTAAACTAAGAGAGGGGGAAAGTTAGACTAGATGGAAGAAAATTTCACACCAAGGATATTGGCAGAGGTTCCCCAGAGAGGTAATAGATGCCCCATCCCTGGAAGACTTCAGAGTCAGGTTGTTAAGGGCTCTAATCAACCTGATTTGATTGAAGAGGTCTCTGCTGACTGCAGATGACCTTTGAAGGTCTGTTCAAATCCAAAGTATGTTATGACTTTGTAGCAATTTCCCCTCTGTAAACGCAGCCATCTAGGTGTAGATCATGCAGTAGATGTGGTTGTATGGACAAAGATTGTGTTTGGTGAGAGTCCTGCTGTGAAAGCTTGGTGGATCCCATCCCCTGGCCATCTGCCAGACCAAAAGAAAAAAAAACACAAACCAAAACCAAAATCACTTTGTGTTTATTTTGCTTTCAGAGAGAATAAACCCAGGTTATCCCAGTTTGGAGGGAAGATGTGAGAGAGCCCCACTAGTGATAGCTATTCTGGTTTTCATGATGACCAGAACCCTTTTTTGGTATTTTTTGTTGAGTAGAGTTTGGGAGGAGACGAGTTCACAAGACAGCAACTCTGTCTCAAATCTAGACTCATTATGAATTATTACAAGCAACACTGCCATATCTAAGCATTTAAACTCATGAGCCTATGATCTCTGAGACTGCCTGAGAAAGTTTTAAGACGTTTCATTTTATGTATATTTAGATATCCACTGTATTTGTCATATACATTTGTGAATATGTAGAATCAGATTCATTTAGGCTGGAAAAGAGTTTAGTATGATTGAGTCTAACCACTAACCCAGCACTACCAAGTCACCATTCAATCAGCTGCCTAGAAGAACGGACTGACCTTCACCTTGCTCCAGCTTCCTTTTGGGTGTTTGTAGAGAGCGAGGTCTTCCCTCAGCCTCCTTTTTTCCAGGCTAAACAACCTCAGGTTATCCTCTTAATTACCCTAACTGTAGCTGCAGCGTAGCTACTGCTGCTGTCTGGTAGTGCAAAATCAGTATGAGGTCTCATTTGAGATGAGCATGCAGAAGGTCAGATCATCAAACAGTCCAAGTCAGTGTACTTGCTCCTGTTTTCATTAACCAAATATGTGCTTCCTAGTGTTTGCCATTTGGCATGGAAGTGTTTTATTTGGTTTCTTCATATATATCCAGCAGAAATTCATATATATAAGATGAATCAGCACCATGATATGAGATCTGTATAGCTAATTAAATTTAATTACTCTTCTAAAATCTCCCAATCTAATGCACTGTAACCACCCTTTTGGTGTTCTTTCTGGTGTGATATTTTGTTTTGGAGAGGTTTTTCTCCAGTGAAAAGAGTTACCAGCAGGTAATGCCATTCATCTCAGAAGGAGTTGGAAATGTTCAGTGTTGGTGATGAATGAGGGTATCTGACCCACATCTGTTTTCCATTAGAATGGAACATTGCCCTGACATCGTTAGGAGCATTTGTCAAGATTCCCTGGACAGAGCTTCTGTAAATTACATGCTGCAAATGTGTCAGGGTCAGATAAGAGGATATCATTAACTCGACTAAAGTTTACTCATGATTCTGTCAGTTCAACTTAATACGTTAACTGCCAGTGATTTTCCTTGAGCTGTTTCATTAAATCTTTCATTCACAGGGTGGGGGGGGGCACACACACACAAAAAAAATGGATTGCTGTACCCAAAAAATATCACACGTGTTCTTCTCTCGTAAATCATATTAATTGCAGGCATGGTCACAAAGCACATTAAATGCAGGCATGCGTAAATGAATTAAAACATATGAGAATTTTATTGTGCCCATGGTGAGTCCTGTGCCCTCAAATGCCAACTACATTGGCAGGCACTGTGTTTTGTTTAAGCAGAAGAAGCTTTGCTTCAGTTTATTGGCCTTAATTTTGTTGATAATAGAAGTGTTTTCTAATAGCTGATAATGGCCCAGATGTTGGGTACCTTAAAGGCTTTCATTGTTCAGTTGGTTCTCAGCTCCTGATGATGTGTTGACACCCCAGTACCCTCCTTCAAAGGAGTTTGTCCCTGTGAATATTTTGGATTGTTTTCTGTATTCTGTAGAGTCTGGTTGTTGCAGATCACTGTTTTCTGTGCTATTCCTAACTGCACCTTTGTTTTCTAATGGAACTGTACTATTTTACTACAGAATCCTAGAATCCCGTCAGAGTGGGTGTTGGAAGGGACCTCTGGGAAGCATCCAGTCCAACTTCCTATGCTAAAGCAGGGTCACCCACTGCAGGTTGCCCAGCACTACACTGTCCAGACAGATTTGGAATATCTCCAGAGAAGAAGACTCCACAACCTCTCTGGAAAGCGTGATCCAGGGCTCTGGCACCCTCACAGGAAAGAAGTTTTTCCTCATGTTTAGGTGGATCTTTCTGTGTTCCAGTTTGTGCCGGTTGCCCCTTGTTTTGTCACTGGGCACCACTGGAAAGAGTCTGGCCTCACCCTCTTTTCCCCTGCCATATAGATATTGAGAAGATCTCTGTCTTCTCTGGGCTAAACAGCCCTAGGTCTCTCAGCCTGCCTTTGTCAGAGAGCTGCTCCAGTCCTGTCATCATCTTTGTAGCCTTCACTGGACTCTCTGCAGTGATTCCTTGTCTCTCTTGAACTGGGGAACCCAGAACTGGACCCAGTACTCCAGATGTGGCCTCACTAGGTCAATTATATAGACTGTCATTTATTATATAGACTCAAAGGCCATGTGCCAACATGTCTGCTTTGTGTTTTGTAAATCTGAGAACAAAATACATGGAACCCAAACCCTCACAGCCCTTTTTTTTTTTTTCCTTTTTTTCAGTTATGGGAGTACTTTTAAAAAAGTAAACAGAATACTTACAGCAGCATTTGGGTTCTATGTGTTAAATCAGCCCTTGATTTAATTTAAACTCCTTTGGGATCTTGGTCAGCAAGACTGACACTGCTTTGCATTTCCCAAAGTAATTTGGAGGGAAGTAATTTGAAAAGATTGTGGATTGAAAAAATTTATTTTCTTCCTGAAACAGGTCTGCTCAGTCGTTTTGCACTATACTGCTTCATGCCAGCAGAAGATCTGACCTGCAAAGTCCAGATAGTGATGTGTCTCTTTTATGTTATGAAGCCGAGAGTGCTGAGCATTGTGCAGATTTGGCCCATTGATGACTTTCTAATAGATTAGGTGAAAGTCAGCCATGCCCTTCCTGTAGCTCCTTTTGTAGGTGATAAGGTCATGGCACTCACTCCACAAAATGCTTCTGCCCTGAGGCTACTTCCCATACTGCTCTCAAAACAGACATGACCAAAAATCTAATTATTTAAATACTAATCAACTGCAGGATGATTCTAAAGATATTTCTGAAAATATGGTTTCTGTTCTGACTTCAGCTTTCTCCACTTCAGAGACACAGAAAGCTGTCAGGTCTGTTTCAAAGTGTCTGTGCTCCAGAGGGTTTATTTAGGTGCACACGCACTTACTAAAAATCATATAATCCCGGCATGGTAGGGGTTGGAAGTGATGTCGGGAGATCATCTAGTCCAACCCCCCTGCAAAAGCAGGGTCACCCAGAGCAGGTTGCCCAGGATTGCAATGTCCAGGCAGGTTTAGAATCTCTCCAAAGAAGAGACTCTACCACCTGTTAAGATCATTGAGTCCAACAACTATGTAACTCTACCAAGTCTGGTACTAAACCTTGACTTAGAGCACAATGTCTCTGTGACTTTGAAACACCTCCAGGGATGGGGATTCAACCATCTCACTGGGGGGCCTGTTCCAGTGTTTGATAACCCTTTCAGTGAAGAAGTTTCTGCTAATACTCAACCTAAACCTCTCAGTGCAACCCGAGGCTGTTTCCTCTTGTCCTATCTCTGTTACTTGGAAGAAGAGCCTGAACCCTCTTTTAAGGGAGTTCTAGAGAGTGGGAAGGTCTCCCCTGTGCTTCTTTTCTCCAGGTTAAACAACCTGAGTTCCCTCAGCCACTCCTCATGAGAATCGTGCTCCAGACCCTTTACCATCTTGGTTGTCCATCTCTGGACCCACTCCAGCACTTCAATGTCCCCCTTGTAGTGAGGACCCCAAAACTGAACACAGTACTAAGGGTGTGACCTTGCCAGTGCTGATTACAGTAGCTATTTGTTTAAATGTGTTTGTCCAACTGAAGCATGGGTGTGAGAGGGCCATGTGGGCCCAGACCATTCTCCCTGCTCATGTTCTAACACCACGGCAAAGGCCAGTAAATGCTGGGCTCACGGAGCTGAAGGGAAGGGAAGAGGCTGTGCACTTATTTCTGATCAGCCACACGTGCTTTAGTCAAACCCCTCACACTCCTGCCAGCAGAAATCTTGCCCAGAGTGACAATTTCCAACACCAATGCTTATGTTACGCTGTGTTTTAATGGATCTTTCTCTTCTAACTCTTAACTTCAAAGGACAGGAGTGTCCTAAGTGGACAAAGGTTCTGATATTGCATTGTACTGAGGCAATGTAAGGTCACTCAGGATGCTGGATTTTCAGGATTGTGTAATTTTCCAAAAGTACAAAACACCATTTTGTGATTCCTGAAATAGAATACCTCATTAAAATAATATTTGGACATTTCAGTAGTTTTCCAGGAACCAATTTTTAGAAGAAAATAAATTGAGCCTGACTATTTCAGCTTTTAGGGGACGAAATGCCGTGTAAATTATGTGAGTTTTTGATCTGTGGTGATTCCAGAGATTTTCTAAATTGCTTTTTTATTAACTTCAAATTCTTTTAATAGGTTTTGTGCATTGCAAAAGTTATTTGAAGTAAACAGTAAATATCTTATAACCTGGACCTGGAATCTTATAACTGAAAAGTAACTAAATGAAGGCTTTGGATATGGTTTTTTGTTTTTTTTTTTTAAGCTTCATTTTACACAAATGCTTCCATTTATGGAACATTCAACAAACAACATCAGTTAAACTCGTGGTTTTGAGCTTGGTCAAACAGAAGTGAACAATCTAGTGTCCTGAGTAACTGAACTTCTTCCTCAGCATTTTTGGTGTCGGTGGAGTATCTTGAGTGCACCTGATGTAGAAATGTTTTGTGTTCCTGAGGCAGGTATCTGGGATCTGTTCGTGGTATACTCTGTGCCTTTTGTTCCTGATGAGACATGAAGCCTGGATAGATTTTCTTTACTCCTTAAATCGTTTAAATCATTTATTTAAGAAACAAAGCTCAGAGCTGGGACCACAGGTCCCTACAATAATGATCCCTTTTCCTTTACAATGGAAAATAAGTGCTGTTCAGGAGGAAGCATCAGATCTGTAGGAGCCAGACAAGGGCATAAGCTTTAATTTATTCTTTACCAAATGAGCTCAGTTTGTAACAATATCTTGTTAGCTTATGGTAAGAAATGCAGCAAACCAAAATGCTTATCAAATAGCAGATATTTTTAGTGCCTTTTTTGGAGGAAGAGCAACCTGTAGATGATCAGAATACACTGTTTTGGCAGAAGCTGTACGTCACCCATCTGTTACAAGCCACAGACTCCTCAGGCTTTGAAGTGCAACACTGCAGCAGAAGTAAGCAATAAGTTGTGCTTATTCTCAAACCATGCTCTAGAGATATGCCAACCTGCAGCCTGAGGGATTTCTGTGCAACAGGAACTTCTCTCTGTGTTTCCTTTGCTCCAGCTTGAAAGTACAGGTGCTTTACAAAGTTTTTTCACTCTTCTGCTGGAAATTATGGGCCTGAGGGGTGTGCTTTTATTAGGACAGCACTTATTTTCCAGTAGTTTCTTGACTGCTCTGATTTCATAACTGTTCACATACAAGCAACTCATTAAGGAAGTCACAGTTGACTTGAAGCTGGACTGGAATGCCTGACCATTTCTGTTGTGCCTTCTAACTCTGAGTATGAAGTTGAGGACTAGTGTTGGGACCAGCACTTTTCCACATCTATCTCTTCACAGGCCAGCACACAAGGATTGCAGCAGCAGGAGTTGTGGCTATTCAGACTGCTCCATGCGTTCAGGGTGTTCTGGGTGCTGGGATTCTTTGTTATGTCCATCAGTAGCATCACCGTGGTCTGCTCCAAGTTAATCTCATTTTAATGACTGCTGTTCTCGGGGAAATATTGTGTGAGCTTTGTCACAGCTTTTCTCTCTGTGTAGATAATGCAAGGCAGTGTAGTTGAAGACCTACTACTTGCTTCTTGGTCTCTTATGATTGAGTCTTCAAATAATAAATGTCTGCAGAGATCCCAGCTGGGGCATAGGATCAGATGCTCTAAAATCATAGAAGTTTTAAAACTGATTCTCCGTATTTGCCCTTGGTATGCGATCAGCTAGATAATCTTTAAGGTCCCTTCCAACTCACAACACAGTATGATGCTATGAATGTTTTTCATTGGTTGTTAGTTTTTACTTTGGTGGATGATGTGACCAGATTCCACCACTTCTTTGGATGGAGCACTCAAAACATAGTTTGAATGTCATTAAGTTTGCCTGTTTTAGGAAATCGGATGATGGACTTGAGAAGTCCTGTGGCTATGTAAGCAATACAGTCCTTCTCATATTTAATTTTTTTCTGTTATTCTACCTTTTATTTTAGGTAATGGGCCTCCTGACTAACCATGGTGGTGTACCTCACCAACCCCAAACTGATTATGCCCTGTCCCCTTTAACTGGGGGCCTGGAGCCCACCACCACTGTCTCGGCCAGCTGCAGCCAGCGGTTAGATCACATGAAGAGTTTAGACAGCCTGCCAACATCCCAGTCCTACTGCCCACCAACCTACAGCACCACAGGTTACAGCATGGACCCTGTCACAGGCTACCAGTATGGACAGTATGGACAAAGTGAGTACTGAAATCTTTACTGTGCTGTACTGCTTCATCAGTCTGAACTTTTTGTCTAACAAAGAAAATTATGAGCAGAGATCCTAAGGGCTGGCTTCTCCTTCTCTCTATAACTGAGTGGAGATAGCTGGTTGTTTGAGCAAGATTTCTGCTGCATAATTATTTTCTTAAGTGATGTCAACAACATCTTGATGTTATTAATTGTTGAGACTTGAAACCTGATTGCCATTAGGTAAAACATAAGGGTTGTCCAAAATGAAATAACCACTGGCATTCTGCTATTAGAAACACATGTTCTTAATGAGGTCAGCTCAAGAATCATTACAGTGTATAATCCCAGATACATTGAGTTTTGTCAAACTTGTCCTAGGAATAAAAATATTAGTCCCTTTCCTTTGATATATCAGTATTAAATATGACAATGTCAACCTGTAGTTGGCATGGCCCCATGCTGTGAGGTTGTCACAGCATGACTTAAAAAGCTTCTCTTGCTTTTTTTGCAGGTGCCTTTCATTATCTGAAGCCAGATATTGCATAAATGAACTGTCCACTTCAAGCTAAAGCTGGTCTTATTTTCCGGTCTCACTCCAAGGCTTGGATACAAGGGATCTTCTCAACACACTGCAGTCTAAACTGCGGCAGTCCCACTGAGAGAAGCAGGCTTGTTGTGTTCTCTTCTCTCCAGTCATAGCTTTTAGTTGACTTTTGAAGGCTGGACAAAGCTACACAGAAGACAAAGGCCAAAAGCAATAATGAATAAATAAATACACCATGGTTCATTGTAACTGGCTATACAAATGAGAGCAGCACTTAACCATGCTGCCTGGCAAAACATTCCAGTTTTTGTTGTTGAAATTAATGTGCATTGATTGGGACAAGTGGAACATTCTGAAACTTGGAGCAATTGAGCTCTGCCTACTTTGATTCATCTGACAGCCAGTGCTGACTTCACTCCAACTTCAAAACTGCTCGGTTTCTGCAGCAAGGGCGGGAGGAATTCTTTCTGTTTTAGACACTGGAAACTGTCACCAGGAGGCAATGCCACAGTCCATAGGAAGCTAGGATGAGTGCAAAAGACTTCCAGAGCAACTGATTGGTTACCTTACTGTGCTTTTGTAATCATCTTGTCAATAAATGTCACTTACAAATTTTGCTTTATGAAAACAACAAGCTCTTGTGTACCACAAAAAGCAGGTTTTACCTTTCTGTCTGTGCTTTTCCTAGTCTGTTGACTAGGAAACCTCCTCTTTTTGAACAAACACGGGGGGAAAACATCTCCAACAACACAGCTGATTTTTCCCAACTGCCTAGCAATGTGCAATACTGTGTACCTCACCCAGGCTTTGGCATCATCCAAGGTCTTAGAGATAGAATCAGAACTATATTTTTGCAGGTACTTTTATTTTTGCAGTGCAGAATTCCTGATGGCAGAACATGAAAATGTTGTGGTCTGCTGGATAACTCAACTCCAGCTTGTTAATCCTGTTTTAAAGGTCACGTTCAGGAAAGGGTAGGAAGAAATGGCAACGTTTACATTTTGTTTTTTAGTGATGTACAGGACCTGTATTTGACACATTTGTTTAAATTATACAGCGATATCCAATGTAGAAAAAAAAAATATAATTCTAGGAACCAAGGTTTACAAGAAGTTTGCATTGTGACATTTTAGAATGTCAATAAATTGTGTTTTGTGATGTTGAGAGGAAGAGGAAGATGGAAGGCGGCATTATTTATTTCTCTCTATACTTAGAACAAGGTGGGAGGCAGAACACAAATACATTCCTTTTAGCGTTAAGGACTATGAAGTAGTGAGCTAGACTAGGTTCAGTACAGAGGTTAGGTCACACATTGGTCTTAAGGGTGATGGAGAAATGAAATATTATCTTTGTGTTGCAGCCTCTACAACAACACACGTTGTTTAAAAAACAAAAAGAAAGCCAAACAAAACAACAACAACAAAACCCAAACAACAACAAAAAAGAATTAAAAAAAATTGTAAAAAGCTCAATAAATATTTACTATTTATAATGATTAAACATTATGAAGATTTGCAAAGCACTGATGATTTTGTCCTAAAATGTAGTATTGTGCTAAATACATTGATACATTTTAATCTGAATATCATGAAGAAATAAACCATATTATCTTCAACGCAAACTGGACCTGCAATGTGAGTGTGTTCTGTGCACATCTTAGGGCTTCTGGAGTCTCGGGCAGCCCCTGCGCCCAACCTAGGACAAGAAAGTTGCCCTCACCACAAGAAAGACATTGAGCTGCTGGAGTGGGTCCAGAGAAGGGCAACAAAGCTGGTGAAAGGTCTGGAGGACAGGTTGTCTCAGAACTGGCTGGGGGAAGTGATGGTGTTTAGTCTGGAGACAAGGAGGTTCAGGGGAGACCTTTTTTTCTCTCTATAATTCCCTGAAAGGAGATTGTAGCAAGGTGGGGGTTGGTCTCTTCTATTTAGTAACAAGTCATAGGATGAGAGAAAATGGCCTCAAGTTGCACCAGACGATGTTTCAATTGGCTATTAGAAGAAATTTCATCATTAAGGGTTATTAAACACTGGAATAGGCTCCCCAGGGAGGTGGTTGCGTTCTGTAGTAGTTTAAGGCTTATTGGAATATTCTAATAAGAGAAATTGGTACTTCCCTGGAAGTTCAGTGCAGAATCTGAATGAGCAGGGCATTGGTTGTGAAAGAATAAGAATGATAAAGTTTGTATCATTCATTGGTTTGCTAAGAGATATTTCTTTCAAGTTCATTTCTCTGATACACTTGAAATTTCTGTGCCAATTCATACTGAAAAATCTCATATTAATGCGAATCCCCTGCTATAAACTGCTACTTTTTCTGAATATTTTTTTTTCTCAATGTTCCTTCCTCTCCCCAGGGAGTTGTCTCTTGGCACTTGTCTAATGTCCTAGGCTGGCTGCAAAGGCCAAATAAGGCTCTTTTCACTCCCTTCCAATTCCCTTTCTTTAAAGTACAGGATAAAATCTTGCTTGCACAATTTTGAGATGGAGGACGGCTGCCTGAGTGCTCCTTCCCAGGAAGAGTTATCTTTATGGCAGGATGACTGCAAAATGCCACCCTTGCTGTCTGTCCTATTCCAGAAGCTGTTAGAGGATGGACAGAGCTGTGATTTTTCATAGAATTACAGAAGAGTTTGAGTTGAAAGGCACCTTTAAAGGTCATCTAGTCCAAACCCCTCTGCAATCAGCAGGGACACCTTCAACTAGATCGGGTTGCTTAGAGCCCCATTCAGCCTGACCTGGAGTGTTTCCATGGATGGGGCACCTCTTTAGGCAACCTGGGCCTGTGTCTCAAGACCCTCAGTATAAAACAATATCTTCCTTCTGTCTAGTCTTGATCTCCCCCTTTTAGTTTTAAACCACTGCCCCTTGTCCTGCCGCAGCAATTCTCCCCCATCCCCACAGTGCTGCTGAGGGGCTTTCCTGACCTAAGTTAAAGAGTGGCATTTTGGCTGCCCCATCCTCTTTGTAAATGTCTCCCAAGCACTTCCCTGTGTGAGAGGCTACTGAAGTCCAGGAGAAAAGAATCCAGTCCTCTTGCAGACAAATCATGGAAGCAATGAGCTGGCATGAGGTCTTGTCGGGGAAGTGAGACGCCTGGGGCAGAGGGACTCAGCAGTGTCCTGATTTGTGATGCACTACAGGCATCTCTGATAGAGGTCTAAGGATTACCCTGGGTGCTGCTGATCCCTTCTTGTTATCACTGTCAAGGTTGAGGAGGTTCTTGGGAGCCAGATGTGTTTTTCTGGAAAACAAATCCTGAACACTGGGAAAGTCAAAGGGATGTAAGCCTGCCATGGATATTGTGTTTGACAGAAATGCTGTGGAATGTCACTGAGGAATGTGCTCATAGCAATGGAGTCCAACCCCCCATGCTGATGAGTGAAGAAAGGGTGCATCTCAGAGTCCTTCATCTTAGGATTTTGGTGTTTGGGGTTTTTTTGGGTGGTTTTTTTCTTTTTTTTTTTGTTGTTGTTCGTTTGTTTGGTTGGTTTTCTTGAGGGAGGCAGAGAGGAGGTGGTTGGCATAATTTTAGAGATGGAAATAAGTAACAACAGCTGTTTAACCAACTGGCTGTCATCTTGTGGACAGAAGGATTGGGAAGTCTTGAGAGACAGACTTTGATGAAACAATATTTCTTCCTTGTGGCACAGCCATGATTTTTAATTTATTCTTTGTTTTTGAATCTATCTTTATCTACAAATAACCTCTGCTCCCATCCAAATACCCAATATATGCATTTGGGCATTTACATTGCAATATGTTCCTATTCTTTTATTTGAGCATATGTAATGTTTAATGAAAGTGTTAAGAAAAGAGCCCTTTTTAATGGCTCTTTTTTCCTCCTAATTTCCCTGGATAATTCAGTGCATCCTATCTAAAAAAAAGCCTATGAATAAACATTTTTTTCTCAAAAAAACACACAGAATTTTCTACTCAATATTGTTTCATCTGTCCATGTGCCCAGGTGGCCAAGAAGGCCAACAGCATCCTGGCCTATGTCAGAGATTGCATGGCCAGCAGGACCAAGGCCATAATTATCTTCCTCTACTTGATGCTGATGAAACTGTATCTTGAAAACTGGGTTCAGTTTTGGGCCTCTTACTCCAAGAAGGATATTGAGGTGCTCAAGCACATCCAGAGAAGGGCAACAAAGCTGGTGAAGGGTCCAGAGAACAAGTCTAGTGAGGAGTGGTTGAGGGAACTGAGGTCATTTAGCTAGGAGAAAAGCAGACTCAGAGAAGGCCTTGCTCTCTACTATTACCTGAAAGGAGTATGGAGTGAGGTGGAGGTCAGTCTTTCCTTGCTAGTAACAAGTGATAGGACAAGAAGAAATGGCTTCAAGTTGTGCCAGGGGAGATTTAGATTGGATATTAGGAAAATATTCTTCACTGAAAGAGTGATTAAATATTGGAATAGGGTACCCAGGGAAAGTAAACGTGTCACCATCCCTGGTAGTGTTCAAAAGTACGTGAATGTGGTGCTGAGGGTCATGGTTTAGCAGTGGGTTTGGCAGTGCTGGGTTAATGGTTGGATTCAGTGATCTTGAAGGCCTTTTCCAAACAAAATGATTCTATGATTCTGTGAGTTTGTACAGACTATACTGTACACATTGTTACGTATGAATTTTGTGCTGCATTCTCATCCCTGTAAGAAATGTATCTCCTCTTGTCAGGGTGCTGTTGCTTGCTGCTAACATGTAACATATTTTCACTATGTCAGTAACCATGAAAGTTGCCAGTGTTTTCTATTCATAAATTCTTCTGGCCCTGAAGTCTATAAAGTGAATTACTAGAAGATATCTTTGTTTGAAATAATAAGAAATTAATTTAAGGCAATAGCAACGAGACCATCAGAAAGTTGGAACAGCTTGAATTCATAAACCTCTTTGTGTTGTTCACTTCAGTGTTCTGTGGCTCACTCAATAATTGCAAGGAGACCTGCATCCTGATTAGAAAACCCCATTTTTAATTTATTTTGGCTTTTCCAATGACATCTAGATGTTGCCTAGAGCCAGAAAGAAATAATTGGGAATGATACGAACAACTACACTAAATGAAATTGCTAAATTTTTGTTCAATGAACATTAAAGAGGTATTTTGTTTAGATTATGTATGTGACATTGCAAAGTTCATTCACCACAGCCTGAAAAAGTCTTGTGTGTCTTCCAGTTTATTCTGTAGCTGAGCTATCATAAATCAGTGCATATGGAAGCGTAAGGTTATCTTAAATAGTCATGAGTTGATCTGAATTTGTTCAAGATATTGTAAAGCAGCCAAAATTGCAGCCTGCTGCTGTGGTCATTGCAGGCAAAAGGCCATCTGGTCTGTCAGATTTTCACTACAGTACTTCTGGGCAGTTCATCACAAGCTGGGAAGTTCTCATCAGTCACAGGGAGCAAAGTGCTTTAGCTAAATAGTTGTCAGCATCAAAACCTTCCAAAATATTTATGGTACAAGTAGCTTTCAAAATCCATGTGTATGCATAGCACTGGTGCTCAGTTCTGCTTTGCCATCAGAGTTCCACAAGCGAAACTTTGCAGTGCTCACACAGTTTAAACCTTTGATTAATTCATTTACATTGCCTCAGAACTGCTAACTGAATAGATTCATGATCCAGAGTGCCTGTGGATAGCTTGGGCACTGCAGCGCTCTGACATGCACTGTTTATTATTCAGCTACTCAGGCAATGTCAAGAAAAATCATAATAAAGCTAGGAAGACACATCACATTTGACCTTTGCTGAATAATTTAATAAAGCTAGCTTGATACACAAATATGAAAGAGCAGTTGCTGATAAGAGCAGAACTATTGCTTCCTTGTCTGAGAATTGGAAACAGTTCAGGAGCTTTATTAACTGTTCGGTGTCTTCATCTTCAGCAAAGTTTGTCCCTTAGGCCATAACCAAATGTTAAGCTACTTGTTTCTTCCTGCACTCTCCTCCTTTCAGCACTCACATGGGTATCTTTGCTTGTGCTGTACACAATTATGCTCTCCATTCTTCTTAGGCCTCTCACAGACTCTGTTGCACTTACACAAATATTTTTCTCTCTGTTATTTATAATGATCTGAAGTGCATATACCTGTAAAAAAAAACAAAAAACAAAACCCATCAACTTTTTAAGGATGTTTGTTACAGGTACTCTGCTTAACCCATAACACTTTATAATTCAACAGTTCAGAGGCCACCCTTGGTTGGTAGTGGAATAATTTACAAAGTGTACAAATCCCCAGAGGTTTTTGAAATGCTGCTTTTGTTCTGCTCCTCTGTCCTGAGGAAGGATCCATCAGAGCTGAGGGGTGGTGGAACAGGCAGGGAGCATCCAGTTCCCAAACAACATCAGGCACAGTGCCTTGTCGGGGTCTTACCTCTCTGCCAAGTGCATTGCCCAGCATTTCACTGAACTCTTCTCCATTGTCTCCACCACAAGTCTCCACACATAGAAAGACACCCTCTTTCCCTCAGTGTCTCTTGCACGCTGTGGCTTGCTGGTTACCTCAAGCCCTTCTGCTCCAGAGATGCCTGCCAATGAGATTTTTGTTTTTATTTCTCAGTGTCCACGTCAACATAAAGAGTTTTTCTTTCCTCTGCTCTTTCCAAAGGCTGGGATCACCCCACTGCCTCAGGATCGCAGGCTGAAGAAAGCAGGGGCAGGGTGCACTGCCATTGCATCCCACTCACAGGCCCCACAGAATCCCAGCACGGTTAGCATTGGAAGGGACCTCTGGGGATTGTCTAATCCAAGCCCCCTGGCTAAGAAAGGGTCATCCAAAGTAGGTTGCCCAGGTTTGCAATGTCCAATGGGTTTGGAATCTCTCCAGAGAAGGAGACTTCTCAGCTTCTCTGAGCAGCCTTTCTGGTGATCTAGCACCCTCACAGGAAAAGTTTTTTTTCTTCATGTTGTAAACGCCTTTATCTTCATGATGTAAACTAGTCTGTGCTCATTGCCCCTTGTCCTGTTGCTGGGGATTACTGAAAAGAATATAGTCCCATCATCTCACCCTCAGCCGTTTATGTATTGATAAGCATGGATGAGGTCCCCTCTCAGACTGCTCTTCTCCAGGCTAAGCAGCCTCGTGTCTCTCAGGCTTCCCTCAGGGCAGGGCAGCATTTACAGGTGCTCCCATAAAATGGTGCCTCACAGCTTCGCCTCTCACTGACAGCTGAGGTGGACTTTTAAATGATTGGGGTTGACTGATTTGAAAAGAGGATGATGAATATGTGTGAAATGGTAAGATGAAGTTCAGTGCTTCTTTTATAGCTCAGAGAGGTTTCTAAGTGTGGTGCAGCGTAGCCATGTTCAGCCTGGGGCAAGCACGGTGAGAAGCACCCATCCGGTGCAGAGCAGCCAAGACATGGCACCCATCAGCTGTGGAGGCAGTTCTGGACAGGGCAAACTGCCATTGCTCAAGGGCAGATCCTGACTTGCTGGGGAAGATCAGGGGTGTGAGCAGGAAGGGAGACAGCCCTTGGCTGGGGGAAGAGGTGAGGTTGGGCTCCAGGGTGTGTAAGAGCTGTGGGGTCAGCCATCTTGTCTCTCTGGTGCCAGGGCATTCAGCTGCCACATGCCATAGCACAGCTTTCCCTCTGGGTGGGTTGGAGAAGCAGCAGGAAACATGCTGGGAATCCTTTTAGAAACCTGAGCAGTGGTTTGTCCCAAAGGTGAAGCCTAAATGCAGTTTTCCATGAGTGCTGCTCTCCCACGGAAGGTGCATGGTGGGTGGGGAGGGAAGGTGGTGCTGTGGCCTCGCAGTGCTGCCAAAAGGAAGGTGGTGCTGTGGCCCCTCAGTGCTGCCAAAAGGAAGGTGGTGCTGTGGCCCCTCAGTGCTGCCAAAAGGAAGGTGGTGCTGAGGCCCCTCAGTGCTGCCAAAAGCACATTTTTTTGGAGCATGTGGGGTCAGCGAGAGGGGTGGCTGAGGGGAGCAGCCAGGCAGACCTGTTCCTGTCTGTGGCAGAGGTGGATGTCTTTGGACAGAGATTGATCTGTCCTTTGGAAGAAGCTGGGAATAGCATCAACCATTTCTGGACTCAGTCTCTGGTGTGTGGATAACTGTAAAATTAAATCCTGCTTCCTTTGCAGGTGCTACTGTGGGACACGGTGGAGCTGTGGCAGTCCCAGGTGATCTACATGTGACAGCAACATGGTGTGGTCAGGATCAGGGTGGCTGGTAAATGTCTTCTGTGGATTTCGTTGATAACTGCACTTTTTATCCAAACCAGATCACTCCTGTGGGCCTTCACTTTATGATGGCTTTGTTTTCAGAGCATTTTGTCAGACCCAGTCTTGGTTCAAACTGTGCATGCTAGCTCTAAGACTGTGAATTTGGAATAGGTGTGAGATATTTGTCAGTCTTGCAGGTGTTGGGAATATTCCCCAAGGCCAGGTGGATGTTGCCAGGTGGGGTAGCAGAGTACAGGGCTTGCCTGCTTTGCCTCAGTGAGAACCAAGCATGGTGAAAACAGCTGATGAGCCTCAGTAAAAATAGTTGGTTTGGGTAATATTACCCTGAAGATCTTGGTAAATCATATCTGGGGTTTAGACGCTCATCAAGCTTGTGGCAGAAATTCCTGCCTGCCTCCTTTTGTCATGTTTATCTATAAAGGGCTACATAAATGCCATATATTTAAGAGACTTGAAAGAATCTGTCTCTCCAGTCCCTCAGCCCCCTAAAGGTTATTATTCTATTGTGTCAAAGAAATCTGAAGGAAAACAAAAGCTGTGCTAGTACCACAAGCTCTCTTACTAAAAAAAAAAAAAAAATTTGGAATAGTTATTTTTATTTATCCCTAAAGCTTAAAAAAAAAATTCTTAAAATGAATACATGCAGTAGGTAAGGAACTTAAGTCTTATATCTATGTGCATCCAAGCACTTTCATTTGGTTTCTAGTGGAAATGTTAGGTGTGTGTGAAGACCCAGAGATAGCACAGATGAGTGAATAAGGCAATTCTGATCTGTGAAGCTACAGTTCTGTTGCTTCTATTCTGATTCTGCTCAAGTTCTTCAGGAAAGATTAACTTTGGCAGCTTATTCAGTGACTAAATCTTGATATTTCTGTGGCTTAATTCATAACATAACTGTAAGCTATTGCCCTGTGTTTATATTTCCCATCCATTTCTCACATTTCCAAAGCATACTGATATGTGATCCTGGCAATTTAGCTACCATAATTGGCATTTTTCTAGGGCCAAAAGGAAACAAATTCCTTATCCTCCATACTTCTTTAATTTCTGAAAAACAACAAGTAACATGGTTAATCCTCTTTTTGATCTTCCGCCCCCCCCCCGCGCCGTCACGAGCCGTAGTGTCGGATCNCCTTTGAGTTTTTCTGATGGTCTTTTCCTTTTAATCTTTTACTTTCTTTTTAATCTTCACTCGTTGTCCCCCCTGCATTTGAAGAATTTCATGTACTTACATCTCTAAAAAGAATTGTACCACTTTATGGAAATAACTCTTTAGGATCTTGTTCAAAGCACCATTATGTACTTTTAGCTGTTTGAGGGAGGGTGAAAAAGAAAAAATAAAAAAAAAAACCCAAAACCCCAAGGATAGGAAAAGCAACTTTAAAGCTGTTTCTGTTTGTTTATACAGCCTAACATAACATTGATCTGTTGAAGGAGATACAGAAACAGTCCACAGAAACACCCTAAGTTACAACAAAACCAAATTATGTTAGAGGAGCATTAGCATCTTCCTCTAATTGGGGTTGGGTCATATCATCTAACTCCTGATGCAGGTGTGTTTGGGCAAGAGCATTTCACAGGAAGGGCAGAGCAGGGCAACGTGGATGACCTTTGTGAGCCATCAGCAAGCAACTGAAAGGTAGGTGAAGAAAGTACAAGTCTTTGTGTGCCTTAAAAATAACCCACGTATATGTGTGAGGCTGTCAGCTGAATGTGTAGTATAAAATGAGTTAAAACACTTGAAGGAGTAATGATTGTGCACCTTGAGAAGCAGGCTGCTGCAGCTCTGTGTTAGGAAGCATGGCAAAATGCAGGCACTACTCCTTCGTGGCATATCCAAAACTATCACTATGGATTTGTTGGTGTGATTTTTATTGCTTGTTTCTCTACACAGTTGTGGTGTTCTGTATCCCCCTCCCTTCTTTTTTGTACTTATTTTAACAATACCAAAAAAACCTTGAAACTTGGCCAGAAGAGGTCATCTGTTTCTCAAGCAGGCAAGAAATTTACAGGGCTTAGAATGTATCATTTAATTTCTGTAGAACCCCATGCTCCTTTTGCTGAAGCAAACCCTTTTTATTTAAAAAAACAGCCAGCAAGAGTTTACAGCGTCCTAGAAAAGTTGCGAACTCTAAATGAAAATCTTTTCCCTGTTCCATGAGTGTCAGCTAGGCATGGTTCCCCTGAAGATTTTGTGTTAGCTTAAAGAATAGTTAAACTGATGATAGAACTTTTCTTCTCTCTTCTCAGAATGAGATTAGGTCCTCTAAATGTGGTCTTCTTTACCCACAAGAATAGGTGAATAAGATCTCTCCCGTAACTTGGCCCTAACCAAGAACAGGATTTGGCATTGCTCTTTATGGGGATTTTTCATCTTTTTTCTTTAGAAGACTGATTTAAAAACAAATAATTAAAGTGCAGAGCTGAGCATTCTCCTAGAAGTTGCATATTCTAAATGTACTTATACGTAGTCTGCTGCTCATATAAAATTACAGACTTCACTTTCATCTTTCCCTTTACAAGAAACCCTTAATGACAAACGCAGGCTGTTTGGTGATACCGATATACTGCAATCTTAGCATGTGAATTAGTCATCATACAATCAGTTCAGGGGGTCAGGCCTAAAGAAACAGTGCAGAGTTGGCAAACTGCTAGTCGGGGTGATGTACTCTCCACTTCAAAGTCATGGTGCTTACTCCCCACAATTCAGATCACAGAAAGAAACAGCTGGCATTGTCGTTTGTGGCAGTAAGGCGCTTTTTTTTTTTTTTCTTTCTTTCTTTCTTTTTTTTTTTTTTCCTCCAGCGAGATAAGGTTTCACTACTTTCTAAAACAACAATTTACTTTAGACTGACCTAGCCTGTAAAACACAATAGGAAGCAGGAATCCAAAGAGCTCTGCTCTGCCATTATCATGCAAGTAGACATGACCTGTGACAAACCGCACTGGAGAAGACTTAACCCTCTTGCTCCTTGTCTGAAAATATTCAGTACAATCCACTTGTCAGAGGCAGTCAAGGGCTTCATTTTCCAGAATGACTTTATAGACAGTTTTGTTGGTTTGAGTACGACTCTCTGGCATGTTTTCGTTGTGCTAGGTATTCGTGGCAGCACACAGCTACAGATGACCAGCTTGCATAGACACATTAAAGCATTCAGCTTCCTACTTAAGCTCTGAGGCTGTCATATTTGACTTGAAATTTAAGTTTTCATATTTAATTTTTAGATAGTGGTATTACAGAATCCCAGCACGGTGGGGTTGGGTGGGAGCTCTGGAGATCATTCAGTCCAACTCCCCTGCTAAAGCAGGGTCACCCTGAGCAGATGGTCCTGGATCACATTGTTCAGGTGGGTTTGGGATCTCTCCAGAGAA
Organism: Ramphastos sulfuratus; assembly: GCA_013399055.1. NCBI lineage: Eukaryota > Metazoa > Chordata > Aves > Piciformes > Ramphastidae > Ramphastos > Ramphastos sulfuratus. The sequence continues at coordinate 202,202 of WBNM01002920.1, forward strand.
GGAGACTCCACGACCACTCTGGGCACCTTGGTCTGGTGCTCCAGCACTCTCACAGGAAAGGTTTTTCTTCATGTTCAGATGGAACCTCCTGGGTTCTAGTCTGTGCCCATTGCCTCTTGTTCTGTTGCTGTGCATCACTGTAAAGGGTCTGGCTTTGTCCTCTTGACCCTCTTAGATACTGGTAAGCATAAATTTGTATTTATATTTATAGCAACTGAGTGAAATGTCAGATCAATATTCCACAACCTTCCCTTCCCCTGAACACTGGTTAGCTTCACGGGCAGTGTGTTCTGATAGCCTTTCTGTAGGGAGTGTGGAAAGGTGACAGACTTTGGGCCATCCTCTTGCACATCTGACTGGCTGTGATGCTGAGAGAAAGCACCTGAGAATGACACTTAGAAATCATGCTTTTTAGAAATGTTTGAGGTTGTTCGTGCCCTTCAGCTTAGAGAGGGATGTAAGCACCTTCCTGCATTCAGAGTGTGATTGATTTGTTTATTCTTCCTTTTTTGTTTCCTTCTCTTGCCTCCCTCACTGCTATCACATCCCACTGCTGCCTTTCATTTGGTGACCTCAGCAGATTTGTTTCCCAAATAGAGGGAGGGGAAGAGAATGGGGGCACACCCCCTGCTCCCCTCACCCCCCACCTCCATTTATAACTGCCTGGCAGATGTGTGTCTTGGGGATTTGTTATTACTCCATTATTGTTATTATTAATAGACCTGACTCCACAGGCAAGGCAAGCTTATCTGCCAAATGCCTCATTATCAAAGGACTGAGACTCAGTAAGTGCTTAACAGCATTCCTTACCAAAAGAGGAGACCATTACAGGCCAGATCCCACTCCTGTTACAGCCAGTGGATAGATTCCTACCTCAGTGAAGCATCGTTTTGTGCCTCTTGGACGCTTGCTCCCCTCTGTGTTTTCTGCCATGCTTTTTAACATCTCGATATGAACCAAACAGCTTTAGCTTCTCTCATGTCGCAATGTGTTCGGCAACTTATGGAAAGGAACCTGGACACAAGGAAAAACGCTACAGAACAAAAAGAACCGCAATACAAACCATATGACAATGCCTATTTCTTCATCCTCTTTGTCATGTTGTTTTACTCTTTCCTGGCGTTGACTGTCTTTTTTGGTTATGTACGCTCAAAGAAAGCTGTTTCAAAGAGAGATCCTTACCAGGACTTCATCGAGGACAGGAATCGAAATAAGAAGTGGAACATGACCCGTCCGGTGGTGGTGAAATTTGACTTTGAAGAAGAAAGTATTCTTTGAACTGCTTCAATCAGAATATACTGCAAAATGCACCAGACTGTCTCTGCCGCTTACATCTCAGGTGAAGAGCCACCTCTCATCTGCCTCTCTTACAGTAAATCAAAGCATTGCTTAAAATAGAGAATGCAAAAGACAGGTGTTTTGTTTTGGTTTTGGGTCATGTAATCTCTTGCTGGAATGTTGCTGTTCCAAATATTGGAGAAGTTTCCTGAGCTATAAAATGGCTCTGGAAAGCGACTTCTAGCTGTTACTTCCAGTTTGGTGGGACAAGAATGGGAACCCATCCTGTGTCAAGACTGGATTTAAGACAGAGGACTGGTTTGTTCATGCTTCTAGGGGAACGCTGTTGCTTCTGAGCTGTTCAGACCTGGAAATTGGTGTGTGCTGTCCATGGAAAATGCTCCTTCAAACAGCAGAATGCATTTTACCATGCCTGGACCAGCACAGGCTCTTCAGCATGTAAATAGAGAAAAGCTCCTCTTGCATTCCCTCCCCTCAAAAATTAATTTCACATGCTATGGCAAAGAATTAAAAAAAAAACATCTGCAAAATGTAATTAAAATGCATCTAGTGGAAAATCAGGTTGTGGACTCAGTGACTTTGGAGTTCTTTTCAGTCTCTTACGTGTTGGGTTGTTGTTTTTATTATTTTGGTTTTGTTTTTTAACTTTTTTATCCCTTGTCAATTTCTTACTGAAAAGTGTATTTTGGTCCTAGGGAACAGTAACTACAGCTGACCAGAAACCTAACAGAGGAACAGTTTTGTGTCTGCAATAAATATTTGGTAAACAGTGGTACAAGCTTCAGTCAGAATACACTGCATATGTGACATTACCATTGATTTACTCATGACTCTTTAATCACCTGCTTAATAAAAGAAGTATTAAAGGGTGTAATAGGTCTACCATGGAACATATTGCTGTGCTTAATATACAAGAGCAATGCTTATGGTGTTGTGCTATGATGTGATGTGATATGACATGCACTGCTTTGTAGTAGTCTTCTGAGACCTTCATTTGTTTGCCTTCTCTACAGTCTCTCAGTTTATGGTCTTGTTATAGACCAATTTAGATGCATTCTATCTATCTATATCTATCTATCTATATATATATGCATTACAGTTCCTGTTGCTGCTCAGAGGGCTCTCTGAGCACATTAGTCATTTTGAAGTGGTAGGTAGGCTCTGCTTTTCCTTTATATGTATACAAAAAACTAGAGTAAATAAATGTTCAGGAATGTATTAACATTTCTACTAGTGGAACTATAATTTGATTTTCTTATGTGTAGTGTTCACAATTACACCCTGGCTAGTTCAGATTTGTCTAAGTATTGAAAAAATTATTATATTTTTTTTTTCCCTGTTGAGTGATCAGATGTTGCTTTTCCTCTTTCCTGGCAAGATGGGTTTGGTATTTCTGGTGTGTGTGCAAGCAAGGAAGTTGATAAAACTAAAACTTGCTTCCTGATTTCCAGCATGAATGTTTGTAGAAACAGCCCTGTTGGCTCTGATCACAGTGTTCTGTCACTGATAGTTCTGAAGATAATAAGGATAAGGTGATGCTTTCTCAGTTGTGTTTGTCCAGCCTTCAAGGATCTGTTGCTTGGGGGCCATCTGAACTGGAGACCACTCCTTCTGTCTAAACGTGGGGGTGGGAGATATATAGAGCATTGATGTAGAAGGGTATGAGCATAAGCACTTAAACAGACCATAAAATGCTCACAGATGTATTTTTTGCTGAACTCATCCAAGTCTAATCTAAATGGTTTTGACTATTGAAACAAGACCAGAGTTGCAGTTCTTGTACACGTCAGTGTTTCGTCTATGTTATACATGTCCTGGCTGCTTTGTCTAGAAAGTTTGGGGTGAAAGGATGACAGATCAAGTCATCTATGTTCACATTGTGCTCCTGACTTTGGAGTATCTGAAATGAAAATAATTTTTGGTTGGGTGTCTTGTAACAGCTAGGGGGGAGACTTGCTCTTTGGAAAGGTTGTGAATTTATTATAACAGGAGATCCATTCTATTTTTATCTTGCAGCCAGTGCTTTTTTGACTCTTTACTGTGTATGCTTTAATGTTTAAGATGACAAAGATCAATGTTTTTGAAGCTTCATTCAATCCCCTGTCCTCCATTTCTGTAAGCTGTTCCAGCTTTTGTCTTACCAAGCAATTATCAGATCAGCCTAAATCCCTTAAACATTCTTTAGCAATGTGCTGCCATTGTCTAGTGTTTAGGCTTTTTGGAAACATTCACAACTCATTTAGCAACAAGACCACAAGCTCTTCAAACAATTTTGCACAGTGTGTGCGTGCATGTATGTGGATGCCAACAAGACCAGGCTTTTTCCTACCCTATCTCCATGCAGCAGCAAAAAAATGTCTCTTTGTAAATGCTAGCCACGGGGCCTGTTGGTGACATTATTAGCCTTTCTTCTTCTGTCTGTCGAAGCCCGTTTGTCCCTGCCCAGGAGATCTTATTACTAACAAATGAGAGAGGACACTTGGATGATACAGGACCAGAGGCATGGCTTCATCCATAGCAATGTTTCTGTAACTCCATCTGCCCTTCCTGACATCTAAACTGGTGAGCTAGCTCAAGCTAGAAAGGTATTAGGTTTGGAGGTGTGCCACAAACCCTCTCTGAAGTTTTGGGCATTGAACACTGGCTCTGAAGAACAAGCAAGGCCTCTGACACTTCATTGTGTAGAGAGACTGAGGAGCAAAAGATGTGTTTTTCTCAGCAGGAGGAGACAACAGGGCACTGATTTTTGGTCTCTCCATAGCATCGTGTGTTGGCTTCCTGCACTGGAGATAGAAGGGTGTGAGAGCAGAGAGGATAAAGTTGAATGACACACACATTGTGCTGTGAAACTGCTGAAGCAGTTAACATGTTGCTATACAGCTGTGTGACACTATAATCTGTACAGAGCTCACAGAAACCTGTGATTTGCAACCTTGTCAGTCTCTTTTATAGCTGCTTCTGGCTTTCTGCATGTGGGGTGTGAAATAGGAATAGAAGAGCCAAAAAATTCATGTAAGCCATGAACTGTGAAGTATGAATTTGCAGTGTTGGGATGCTGAGGACTGAAGGAAGTGTGAGGGCAGTGTGAAGTATGGTTATCACAGGCTTAGCCCAAGCCAGGGGCTATGTGAGCATTCTGAAGTAGGTACTCTGTTAAAGGCTTCACTGAAATACAGGCATTTTGCCATTTACAATCAGCTGCCTACTGTATCTCTCCTGGTCTGGTCTGTGAGGAGGTGTCCTGGTTTGAGCTAGAACAGAAATAATTATGTTCAGGGACTTGACTTCTCAGCTCAACTTCTTCTCAGCAATGACTCTTTCTGAAGTTCACAGCATGTTCTCACAGACAGTGGCTGCTTCTAGCAGTGAGAACACTGGTGTCTACAATAACTAGCTCACTTAACCCAACCAAGGGTTGGGGGTGCAGAAAGACTCTTGCTTAGACTTGCTCCTGTGCAGAACAAGGTCACAGATAAATTTTGTGTAGCACATTGAGGTGCAGTGAGTAAAAGGTGGGGGAGACAGGTGGTCGTAAACTGACCAAAAAGGGATTCTGCTCCATGAATTGCATGCTCAGTACAAAGCTGAGGGATCAACAAGGTCAAGCCTCTTCTTCAATGGGTGGTGTCCAAGGAGGACTCTGTTGGTTCCACCTTTGATGCTGATCCTGATCCACAGAACCCAGTTCCATAATCCAAATCCTGGATCCATTTTCCATCTGCTGCCAAGTCCAATCTGGGACTTCTCTGGTGCCTGCCCACAGCATCAATGTGGATGGTGAAGTCGTTGACATCAGGGGCCTGAGTTCTATGTTGGCTCGTATCTATTTGTATTTATTTCATGTTATAGTTATTAGTTCCATTAAAGCTGGTTTAGTTTCTTTCCCAATCCATCAGTCTCTCTCCCCTATTTCCTCTCTCTTTCCCTTGGGGAAGGAAGGGGGATTCATAGAGAGTGTCTGTCACTCATCGGGTGGCCAGCTCAGCTCTAACCCTTGACAGGTCTTACTCCTAATTGAACCCTCTGATAAATATTAGATTGTTCTCTAGTTTTATATGCACTTGTATATGCACATGTGTGCTTATGTGGTTTTGAGAGTAGTAAGGGTCTGTCACTCTCTGAATATCAGAAGTATGACAGATAAGCAAGGTCAGCTAATGGTTGATATTTGTGACTGCCCTCAGCGGTGTAAATCTTGAGTAAGCTAATTTGGCTGTTTAAATTCTGCTGTTAGCTGGCATGTGAGTTATTTTAGAACTGAATTGTGCCTTGTAGGTACATTTTGATTACTTGCAGCTCAGATACCTACAAATGAAACTTTCTGTTTCGGCGGGGACTCCAAAATACATATTGTATGTGACCAAGTTTTCCTGGAGCCTGTAGGCAGCTGTATACATGAAGAGTAGTAGTCTGCTGGAGCTATTCATGCATGGATGCCAGAAAAATGAAGTGTGCCTGAATTAAGGCAGCCTGACATTGTACATGTTTCTACCTTCTTTTCTCCCTAATTTGCATGTCAGATGCTGCAAGCTTTCATCGCTTCATCTGTGGCATGCATAGACATTGCATGCACAGACAGAACCCGGTATTTTGAAAGAAAACCTTTTTCCCATCAGAGGAACATCTAAAATGGCTTTACAGAATTCTTCAAGCACTCCTCTGGCCTGGATTCAGAGGAGCACACCAGTGTGTGAAGTTTTCCATTAGTGGTGTGTATGAGGGCAGAGGGACTGGGCAAGCACATGCTTAAAAGCAAATGCATGCTGCCATGCTTTCCAGAGTGTGCACACTTCCTGGGCCTCGGATCTCAGGAAATACAGCAAGACAGAACAAACTTAGGTAGCAGAAACAGGCTGGTTTTCTTCCTTTTTGTTGTGGGATGTGTAACAGTAAATCCTTTGCCATGTAAGCAAGCATAGTGAACTAACAGAGCTCATATTGCGGGAAGAAAGTGAATCCTGTGGGCTTGCTTAGGATAAAATGAAAGTGAACCCTCCAGAGACATTTTTCCTTGCAGAATGACACACTTAGAGGAAACCTTCCAACTTTCCTAGTTACCCTGAAAAATGTGGAAGGCACAGTAAGGAGTGATTGATAGCTGCTTGTAGCCCGACTGCACACTACTTCAACTTTTTTTTTAAAGTCCCAGAAGCAGAGCCTTCTTTTCAGCCTGGGAATGCTATGTGACCCAGCACATGAAACTGCATTAAATATCAACGACCCCTGGCAGTGACCCCTCCCCTCCATAGATCTGCTTTCATCCCACGAGCAGGAAGAGGGCTGAAGGGGCCATGAAATTTACACAAAGATAAAGGATTTTGACAACAGAGGTTACGTAGCTAGGTGTCCTCACACTTACAGGAAGACACTGAATGTATGTTCAAGAATCCAAGGGAAAACTGTATTTTTTTTCTGTCTTATTTAGAAGCCTGTGCTCAGACACAGAATGCTGGGCTGGGGTATCTGCCCTTGATTTCTGTCCTAGCAAAGCACTCCTTAACTAGTAGTGGCAGTTGCACGTTGATGATGTAATTTCTAACTCTTGTGTCCTGAAGAGGATTAACATTGATTTGACAGTTATGCTAACAAAACTGCAAAGATTGTACTGATTCCTTTGTCCTTTGCTTTGAGGTGTCCCAATATGGCAACACTTTAAAACCTGTATTTAATACATGCTGTAGCTACTCAGGATCATTATGAGAGGTACAGAGGATTTGATATCTGATGTAGCTGAAGATGTCCCTGATTATTGCAGAAAGCTTGAATTAGATGAGTTTTAAAGGTCCTTTCCAATCCAAACCATTCTGTAGTTCTGAGATTTTATAGACAAATAAGTGTCTGTGGTTTCAATGTACTATAATGATGGGGTCACAGAACTACTGAAAGAAAATCTGGACTTCTATTGGGCTAAGCATTGCCTTTGCTTCAGTAAACTTGTAAGTGTTGTGGTCTACAGTGACTTTGACAAACCTAACAATTCCACACTGGTTTTTTTTTGTTGTTGTTGTTGTTTTTTTTTTTTTAAGGAAGAGGAAAGAGGACAAAAGAAATATGTTTGACATAATGTGAAGAATCTAGGGTGTTTTTTCCTCCCCTTACAGGAATATCTTTACATAAAGATGCATTAATTTCCAGTAGGGCATTCTTATTGAAGAAATGATGAAAGTTTTTGATTCAAAGAATCATTAGTTAATGACATAAATGATCTACTCACACAGTGTCATCTGGCTTTATTTAACATATATAGTTAGAAGTTCTGGTGAAACTTTCTCTGTCTTTTTTACTTCCATCTCCATCAGAAGAGCTGAGAGACCTGGGTCTGTTTAGCCTGGAGAAGACAACACTGAGAGGTGATCTTCTCAATGCTTATAAACATCTAAATGGTGAGGAGCAAGAGCGTGGGGCCGGACCCTTTTCAGTGGTGCCCAGTGACAGGACAAGGGGCAATGGGCACAACTTGGAACCCATCAGGTTCCATCTGATTATGAGATAAAAACTTCTTTCCTATCTGTGTGCTGGAGCCCTGGAGCAGGTTGCCCGGAGAGGTTGTGGAGTCTCCTTTTTTGAAGAAATCCCAAAGCTGATGGGATGTGATCCCAAGCTATCTACTCTGGGTGACTCTGCTTTAGCAGGGGTGTTGGATTGGATGATCTCCAGAGGTCCCTTCCAACTCTCACTATGCCAGGATTCTGTGATTTCAAGGTATTTATTAATTCATCCTGACTGCTGTGTTTTCAGGGAACGAATTACTTGTAGTAAAGTGGTTCTGTCAGGGCCTCTCTGGAGTTCTTTCATGGTTGCTTATCAATGCTAATCCTGCTGGACTCAGGGGAGATCTGCCCTCAGCAGTGAGTACTCTTAGCCTAGCAGGGTTCCTAGCAGGGAACTCTGGAATATGACAATTCTTGTTTTGTGGTCATTGAAGGAAAACTGCCCTGCTGAGTTGTTAAATTTGGCTCCATTCTTGGAATTGTGAGCAAATCAGAATCTGTTTTGCCCCTAGTTGCCCTCTCAAGTAATTTTAGTGTGTTTTTCTAACATTCATCTGTCTGCTTTGACCCTGCATCCTTGTGAAACCAAAGCTCTGTACACACACTGCTATAAGACAGATTGTAGAGGACAGTAGACATGGTGCTGAGCAACATGGTTTAGTGGTAACCTGGTAGCACTGTGTTAATGGTTGGAGTCTATGATCCTAACAGTCTCTTTCTACCAAAACAATTCTGTGATATAAACCATTTTTTCCCCCCCTCTAGCTTTATCTTGGCATCAGCTTGGATGTTTAGCTTATCTGAAGAGGATGCAAATCGTTTAAGCCTAGCACAGGGATGCTGCTCATGGTGACCAGCTTCAGGCACTGAGCAGAGCAGTTGGGTGAGAGGTGAGGTGTATCTGTAGAGAGTGAATGGGCTTAATTAAAAATGCAGGCAAGCAACTCTGCATCCAAAGAATCTGTCTCCCTTAACATCCTTGTAGGTAAGCTTAGGAAGCACGGGTTAGATGAGTGGACAGTGAAGTAGATTGGGAACTGGTGGAAGGACAGATCACAGAGAGTTGTGATCAATGGTGTAGAGTCTAGTTGGAAGCCTGTGGCTGGTGGTCCCCCTCAGGGGTCAGTATTGGGTTCAGTCTTGTTCAATATATTCATCAATGATCTATTTAGAGTGTACTGTTGGAAAGTTTGCTGATGATACAAAACGTTGAGAAGTGGCTGACAGACCACCAGGCTGTGCTGCTATTTAGCAAGATATGGCCAGGCTGGGAAGTTGGGCACATGTGAATGTCATGCAGTTCAACAAGGGTTAAGTGCAGAGTCCTGCATCTGGGCAGGAATAACCCCCTGCCCCAGTACAGGTGAGGGATTGACTGCAAATGCCTTCTATTCCTGAAGCCAATATAGCTTCATTGATTGACACCAACTAAGGACCTATTCAGTGGTCCTTACAGGCACTTGTAAGAAATTCCTTTTCCTTCTATTGAATTTGATTATTTACTGAGTACTCTAAACTGTGGCCTTTGGGATAAGAAAATGAAAACAGATAACATTTTTGTCATGTTGAGGATTAGGGCTGGGCTGACCATTGAAGAGGAGGGTTGCTTCTGGTGACTTTATCATGAATATGATGATGTCCATGGAATGGAATCCCTTGTCTTGTCTGCTTCTCCCTGCAGATGCTACTTCTTATTTGCTGCGCCCCAGTGTGGGGAACAAGATTTAACTCCTTTTCACAGGAGCGAGTCTAAACAGAGCCTTTCTGCACCCCAACCCCTCACAGTAACTCTAAACACAAGTGTTAGAGGTAGCCCCTGTCTGTGAGAATATGTCATAAACTGCAGAAAGTTTGATCACTGAAAGTTTGATCTGAGAAGTAAAACCACTGAACTGTGTTACTTCTATTCTAGCTCAAACCAGAACATGTGATTTACTTTTATTTTTCCAAAATTCCTGTAAAGCAAGTGTGATCCTTTATTCTCAGCCTGAATACTTTTCACCACTGCTAGAAAATAATTGTTGCTGTTTTTTATTTAAGACATACATCCTTTATTTTCACTTTTTTTTAAAAAAAAAAGTTTTTAATTTACATATGAAAATTCTTTATAAGTCAGTAAACAGGACACCTGTCAGCCAACTGTGAGCTGAATGCCTATAGTTTACAGAAAGACTGGTCATAAAGTGCTTGAAGCTCAAGGGACTTGGGTACCACCCAGTGCAGAACAGAATAATTTCATGGTGTTTTTCTGCATTTGCACAAATTAAAAATAGGAGAGTCTCTGCTTTGTGGTTGGTGGTTTTTTTTTTTTTGTTTGTTTTGTTTTTGTTTTCTTTTTTGTTTTTTACTTCTTGGATTAAAGTTCTCCAATTAGCTTTGCACTCAGGTTTGGACACTCAGTGTTTTCCAAAAGTCTCCAAATTCCTCCAAGTTTATGCCAGTTGGATGTGAGGATCTATTCATCTGCCTGTATCCTGTTAGTATCTGATACAGAACCATAGAATGCTAGAGGTTGGAAAGGACCTCAAAAGACCATCTAGCCCAACCTCCAGAAGAGTTTGTTCCTGTAACATCTGTTCTCCACCAGCTTTCTTCACTTGGACGTTCCCCTTGTTGGTACATTTCAGATCTAACCTTCCTACCTCACATCTTATTGTTGGAGAAATGCTAATCCTGGGGACTTCAGATTTGTCTTCAGTCGTACTCCAAATAGTTTTGGTGTTTCATGTTGGAATTAGTGTTTAAAGAGACAGAACTGTGGCTTTGGGAATGTCTAGTGGCAGTTTTGCAGAAACTGTGCTTTGAACAGTTCTCAGTGATGTAATATAATTCAGCCATGCTTAAACCCAGCCAGATTTGTCCAGATCATTCTTGAATGTGTTCTTTCTTCTTTTTCTCTTTATTTCCCTCTAGTCAAAGCTGGTTAAAATTTAAAAAAAAAAAAAAAAAAAAATTTCCCCTCGACTCCTGCATAAAGTTGTCATGAAAACAAAACCTTTCAAACCTGCTGAAAAATGGAAAACCCACAAAAGGATAACTTGGAGCTATAACAATAGTTTGGTGACTCAGAACTTCTTAAATCACATCATTCTCTAGGCTTTGGATGTCCCTGGATGGGGCTAGTCTGCAAATTGGTGACTTTGCCTGTAGTAAGTTTTGCAATTTAGAAAACATCTCTTTGCAGTTCCTATGATGGTTTTTACATGTGGTCTGGCAGAAACTGCTCTGAGATAAAGCCTCTGTGCATTGCTGGTCCTGCACAGGAAATAAACTGAGCTTCTTCTGGATGGCTGAGCTACAGCTCCTAGGCTGTCCAAATTTTTTTGCTATTAAGTCAGTGTGAGTTTTTTGTTTACTTTTCAATTTTTGTAGTTTTAGATTTTTTCCCTCCTCTTTGGGCAATCAGGATGAGGTTTCATCTGCTCTTCACTAGTGAGGTGAGGCATCTTCTGTGGTTAATGAAGTGAAATGGTAATGATTCTGAGAGCATTTTAACTCACCTGTTAAAATATTTATGTTAAGAATGGTTCATCACCTTCCAGGGTCACTGTCTCCCCTTCTTCATTTTATTAACTTGATAAAAAGGAATTCTGTACATGAAAAAGCAGTAGTATTTAACACCCAAATCAACAAATCTTTGTCAAAGATTGCTTCATAGCCATAATCTGTTCCTTTGTTTCCCAAACTGAATCAATATGCCATTTGAGGAATTTCTTTTTCTGAGATTTGGACGTGGCACTTGGTGCCATGGTCTAGTCTTGAGGTCTGTGGTAATGGGTTGGACTTGATGATCTTTGAGGTCTCTTCCAACCTTGCTTATACTGTGATACTGTGTGATACTGTGAGATCAGGAAGGTTGGTTTGTGTGTGCCTAGCTCTTGAGAGCTGATGATGCATCTTCATTACGGGAGTATATTTTGCTAAATACCTTGTAGCTGTTGCCTAGTTTCACACAACCATAAAATCACTGAATAGTGGGGGATTTGAAGTGATCTCTGGAGATTATCTAGTCCAATATCCCTGCTAATGTAGGGTCACCCAGAGCAGGTGGACCAGGACCACAGTGTCTAGGGAGGCTTGGAATCCTTCCAGAGAAGGAGTCTCCGTAACCTCTTTGGGCAGCCTAGTCCAGTGCTGCAACACCCTTAGAGGAAAGTTGTTGTTTTCTCAGGTTTCATGCCTCTTTATTCCACTGTAATTTGCCTAGCTGCAAAGTGTCTTGACCTTACTACTATTGTTCAACCAGGACTGAGTTCGTGGTGTGACTGAGAGCAAAGCAGAAGACAGCTGGAGTTGGCTGCTGTTACCTGCTGACATAAATCACTTGAGTGTATCAGCCCTGATGTTTGGGTCAAGTAAAGATAAGTTGGAATGACTTGCATTCCATAAACAGCTGTTGTAAAATAGGGAAGTAGTTGTTTCTTCTTGCTACTTGCCCTTTTATTTTCAGGAATACCTGTAAGGATACTGCTCTCCCTGTGTTAATGGAGTGCAGAGGTACAGGCACAACAATACTCAGGCAGATTTTGCAAGCTCCAAAAATAGACTCTGCCTTTACCCCTTAGAGGAGGGCTGATCTTCAGCAATGCTTTTTCCAGAGACTGTGCCTAACTCACATGTGCAAGTTTTCCATTCGAGAACTAATTAGTTTTGGATGAGTAACTCATCAACATCAAGTAACAATAAGAATCATATTTCCAGGAACACTTTCCTTGGTTTAGAGAACTGGAATTGACTGTGGAAGTGTAGTTACTGCATCTAGTTACTTTTAACAAAGCCTTCTTTCAGGAAGATCTTCCTGCTAGAAAGTGTTTGAAATGCAGCTGGCTGAGTGACTGGATTATAGCCAGACAACATGAGGGATAGTTCAGCTAACAGATGAAAACTTAAGAAACCATTTCCTTGGAGTCATTTAAGAACAGATTAGATAAACACTGGCTCAGGGTACACTAGTATTGAGGGTGGACCTCTGAAAACGCTTCCAGTTAACACCCTTGATGTGAGCCATGTAACTTGTTCAGTTAATTTGTTACACAGACTTGCAGTTGGTCTTGGTTACAAAAGTTTTGTTTACACCGACTGGGCTTTAATCTTCAATTTAGGGGCAAATTCTTAAACCAAAGACCTGGATAGAGTGTGCCTCTCCCTGAAAATCAGCCTGGACTCTAGTTTGTCATTATTTGAACATTGAGCTAGTGTCTACTACCTACTACTGCTGGTCCTGTAAAATCAAGACATTTCAGCCCGTCTCCTTTCCTGCCTGTTTTCCTTTCACTCTGAGAGAGACCTCTCTGTTAGGTTTTAACCTCTCTGAAGACTGCTCCTTTTCACATTATTACTAACCATGGGGGTATGCAGAGATCTACATCTTTCCCAAGGTCTGGATTTTTGGATGTTTGATCACCCCTGGACAAATGATTTTTATATATTTTGCCTTCTTGCTTTCTCTTGAGAATCTTCTGTTTCAGCTCTCCTCTGATTTCACACTCTGTCCATTTACAGTCAGGCAAGATTGCAGTAAAATAAATTGGTTCCCCTGACACACTGTAGGATGTATTTCTCTTGTCTAGTGTCATGTTCTTTGTGACTTGTTTTTTTCATTACTCAGAAAAGAAGGGAGAAAGGTGAAGACCTTGGGCTTTTATATTTCTCAGTTGCCTCTTTACTTTTCATTTTAACTTTTACTTCATGTCTGTCATCATTATACCACCCAAATGTGCTTAGCTCAAAGTGAAGCTCTTTGCCCTTCAGTGTTTTACCTCACACTTCACTGCAGAATCCACAACTTACCACAACCTCTTGACAAGGAAGGAACCCATGAGCCTCATCAAGCATTTTGTTTTTTTAATCTGTTGCTTTGACTGTTTAAGGCTGTTAGTTTACATACCAGGAGTATGCAGACAAGATGAGAAGAGCTTCTTGACCCATTGAGGCTTGCCCTTATTAACCCTGAAAAAAAATCTAATCAACCCATCCATCACCACTGTGAACTAACAAGTTCAGTTGGTGGCTTCAGCTTCTGGTTTCCTCCACAAACAGATTGAAGTCTCCTTTGAACTGACCGTCATTATCTGCTTTCATTACTGGATGTGTTCATTTGTTGCTCGTCTCAGCTACCTGAGGGGTGGATAAATTTCATCTGATCTGCATAATTTTTAATTTTGCTTTGTGCCTTCTCCTTTATAGCAGCTTAGTGATGTAAGTTTGTTAGCTTCCTTTATTGCATGCGTGCTCCAGTGTTCACACAGAGAAGCTGTGTTTGTTTTTTTGAGGTGATTTTAATACCTGTGGATATAAATCTTCACTGCAGAGCTAATCTGAGCTGGTCACTTATTTGAACTGCCATTTTAGTCCAGCTAGTGGTAGCAGCTACAACAATGGGCAGCATGCAAGTGGGACAACAAGAACTTTATCAGCAGCAGTAGTTTTGGGCTCTCAGTGCTGATCCAGTCAAACCAGGTTTGAACACTCACGATTGTGTTTGAGGCAGTTTGTGGTGTGCTCAGACCATTAGCCAAGATTCCAGGGAAGCTGAAACTGAAGAAAGACTAATAATTTCTCCCAATTTTCTCCCATTCATGTCAAAATGCTTGATGTCTTCCTTAATTTACAGAGCCTACAGGAATGATATTTACTGGGAAAGGTTTTCACTGATGTGATAATAAATAAGAGTCAGTGTGTACTTCAGTGGCCAAGAGGGCCAACAGCATCCTGGCCTGTATGAGCAGTAGTGTGACCAGCAGGACTAGGGAAATTCTCCTCTACTCAGCACTGGTGAGGCCAGACCTTGAATACTAGGTTCAGATTTAGGCCCCTCACTGTACAAAGAACACTGGGGTGAGGTGCTGAAGCAGGTCCAAAGAAAGGCAACAGAGGTGGTAAAGGGTCTAGAGAACAAGCCCTGTGAAGATTGGCTGAGGGAAACATTTTTTTTCTTAGCCTGGAGAGAAGGAGGCTGAGGGGAGACCTTCTTCCTCTCTACAACTCCCTGAATGGACATTGAAACCAGGTAGCAGTTGCTCTCCTCTGCCAAGAAAAAAGCAACAGGACAAGAGGAAATGGCCTTAAGTTTCACTAGGGGAGGTTTAGCTTGTGCATCAGGAACCATTTCTTCCCTGAAAGAGTTGTCAAGCCCTGGAACAAGCTGTCCAGGGAAGAGGTGGAGTTACTATCCCTGGAGATGTTCAAAACACATGTAGATGGTTTAGTGATGGATTTGGTAGTGTTGGGTTAATGGTTGGATTTGATGATCTTAAAGGTCTTTTCCAGCTGAGTTGATTCTATGATTCTCTAATAAAATAGGGAGCGCCAAATCCCAATGAAAGGCAGAAGAGTAGTACAGCCTTACTTTTGCAGAGCTGTAAGAAAACTTCACTGCTTTACTGAAAAAATGCTGCATTGATGTAATTTGCCTTGAGAGGGAATGTATTGGTACCTAATAAATTCTGTTCTGACTGACTGTGTGGATGTACTGTTGGAGTTGAGCGAATTTTGTTGGAAAGAGAAAAAAACATCATTAAAGAAAAGCAAAAGGGCACCTGGGTTTCCAGTACTGCCTAATAATAGTCAGACTTTTCTGTAATTGTTTTTGGGCCATGCCTTTAGTTCACGTAGAAAGGGAAGAGCTTCACAACACCAAAGGAACCAGGCTTAAGAAGGTCCAAGTAAGGATCTGCTTGCCTGATTCTACTTCTGCTGGTTACTGTGTGTTGCAATTCATGTATTTCAGGCAATATGTTTCCTATTTGCATTGTTCATGTTTTGAACAATCCTGTTTCAGAGCAACAATGTGTACTTTCTTCTTAAAAATATTTGTCTTGATATGTTTTTCAATTTCTGGCTCTGGCACATCGAACCCAATAGAACAAATTTTTTTGGGGAAGATGAAATCTGCTAGTGAGGTAATCTGTGTAACTGTTGTCTCTCTTTTCCCTTCATAGTTCCACTGAATTTGCTGCCTTTTTATTTTCTTTCTCATAACCTGAAGAGTAAAGGACAGATGATAAAAGTAGGTTTTGGATTTTAGGTCCTCACGTTTTAGGTTTGTGAAAAAGTAATGTAAGTGACTTAGCTGAGATATGTGAGAAATAGGTAAGAGGAACAACCACTAGACTCAATGTCAGTCAGTCAGCAGATACATGAATCTCTAATGTGACAAGAATTTGTTGCTTTAAAGAGCAATTTTGAGAACACCCTACTTTAAATTAATTGTAAATATTCCACATACAGCAGTAGCAGGAATCTTGCTTATGCTGGTGTAAGGGTGCTCCAGGAGCTGAAAAAACTGCCTGGCAGCAAGGACATAAGAAGTTGCATGAGCTGTTCTTGCTATTGAATGATTTCTTTGATGTCACACACACATACACCCTACCATGCAGGGACATGTGTGTTCTGGTGCTCTGGTCAAGTCCAGTGGATATTTATTCTCTATCATTGCCATTGATTTACAGCTGGTACTTGCAAATTTCTTGGCAAGCTCTGGCAGAAAACTAAGAGTACAGAAAGTCCTGTCCAAACAACACCCTCAAGAAACATGAAGCTTGTCTTACTTTTTTTGGTGCTTTTTTTTGGTGCTAATTTATATCCATTTAGAAAAGGTGAGTTTGGTGTCTTGAGTTTTCAGCTCACCTCTTTAGGCACAAAACAAGATCTTTGGCAAATTTGGAATTGTGATGGTTTGGGAGTTCCCCACCCCCCACTTTGTAAAATCACCCNCCAGAACTCTTTGTGGTAAACACAGGAGGTACAGGGAACTGCAGACTGATAGTCATAGGACCATAGAATTGTTTTGGTTGGAAAAAAACCTTTAAGAACTGGTCCCACCATTATCTAACTCTACTAAGTCTGGTGCTAAACCATATTCCTCATCATCACATATCCATTCATCTTTTAAACACCTTCACATTGGGAAGCTTATTCCAGTGATTGATAACCCTTTTAGCGAGGAAGGTTCTTGAAAGGTCAACCTAAATATGTCCTGACACTACCTGGGACTATTTTCCCTTCTCCTAATATGTGTCAATGCATCCATAATATGGATTTGCTTCCTCGATGAAGCAAAAGGAGAATTAATTATTTTATTGCCTTTTATCAAACCCGTTGTTAAATTCCCTGTTTTAGACAAATCTAATTAGGAAGCTAATTTTCACTTATTTTTAGTTCCCTTCCACTGCTGGAATGCTGTGACACAGTGCTCTTAATATCAGCGAGGGTCCATTCTAAGACAGCAAGAAGGTTTTGCTGACTGTTGAACAATTTAGTTATGTAAAATCAACTCTGCTATAGGAATCATGAACTCACCCTTTTGCCAGTTTCAGAAAACAGGCCCTGCTCAAGACAGTCAAGGCAATAGAACATATTTTTCTTCATTTAATTTAGTCATTTTTAATTGACATGCCTATACACATATATCAAAAGCAAAGCAAACTATTTTCCTGCAAGGAGCAAACATATCTTCTTAGCCACTTAGATTCTGTGATGTTTTAAGTGATGTTTTAGCCTAGGATATTATGGGAAATCCTGGAAAACATTTAAGACAAACAGCGCCAAACAAATAGCACTCAGCAATACAGCTTTTCTAATTAGCTGGGAATCAAAAGAACAGATGTCAAACAGAATTATTTTCCTTTGTTCTTTCCTTAAAAGTAATTCTAATTTACTCTCTTCAAAAATGTCAAGGAAACAAAAGTAGTACTTAGGCCAAAAGTGAAGCAAATCTCTTTGTTATATGGACAAGTTAAAGTTACAGGGAAATCATCATAGAATAGTTTGGGTTGGAAGGGACCTTAAAAATCATCTGGTTCCAATCCTCCTGCCATGGGCAGAGACACCTCCTACCAGACCAAGTTGCTCAAGGCCCCCTTCAACCCGGCTGTGAACGCTTTTGGGCTTACAGCTTCCACAACTTCTCTAGGCAACCTGTTCCAGTGTTTCACCACCTCATGGGGAAGAATTTCTTTCTAATGCCTAATCTAAATGGATCTTTTTCCAGGTTGAAGCCATTGCCCCTCATCCAGTCACCATATGCCTTTGTAGCAAATCCCTCTCCAGCTATCCTGCAGGCCCCCTTCAAATACTTAAAGGCTTCTCTAATGTCTTACCAGAGCCGCCTCTTCTGGATAAACAAGCCCATCTTTCTTAGCCTGTCCTCACAACAGAGGGGTTCTAGTCTCCTGAACATTTCCATGGCCTCCTCTGGACCTGCTCCAACACATCAGTGTCCTTGTTTCAGGGGCTCTAGTGCTGGACACAGCAATACAGGTGGGGTCTCACCAGAGCAGAGCAGAAGGGCAGAATCCCTTCCCTTGACCTGCTGGACGCTCTGTTGGGGCTGAAGTCCAGGAGATGGTTGATTTCTGGGCTATGAGTGCACTTTGATGGCTCACATTGAGCTTCTCATCAACCAGCACCACCAATTCCTTCTCCTCAGGACTGCTCTCCATCCATTCTCCAACCAGACAGTATTTGTGCTTAGGAGGAAAATCTAAGATGCTGTGGACGGCAACCTGAATTGTAAGAGGTTATATCAAGAATGAAGGAGCAGTAGTCACAGAATCACAGAATTGCTTATATTGGAAAAGACCTTTAAGACTGAGAGCAATCATTAGCCTAATGCACTACACCTGTGACTAATCAAGTGACAGAGGAGGGCTTGGTTAGTGATGTCTGAACAGATGCTCTTTGAGTAGATGCTGTTGTCATACACTTACTTTATAGTTCATGGTGCTAGAAGCTGCTTCATGGCAAATGTAAGCCAGCTATGTTGCTTTGACCCCAATAATGGCTAAGATAAGCACTTTCAAAGTAATTGGCAAATAGCCACATGTTGCTTCTGCTGGCTTTAGCAGAACCTCTACACGAGCTTCTGATTTGTCTTGTTCATGGGAGTGTGGAGTCTTGAGTATTCTGCCTCATATTGGTCTGTGGACCACAAAAAAGCATATTCAAATTGTGGGCTGAGAAAAAGCCACAGAAATGTTGTATTCCAAAGCCACAATAATGTTCAAGGTCAAGTACAGAGATAATATGACAGATGGAAATTAATGCAGGAATAGGCATCTGGTCTGAAGACCAAATACATTGCGTAAATTTAGCCCACAATGGAAATGTTAAGTTCAAGCAATCACACCAATCCCATAGCCTGTAAAGTTTGGTTATGACTTTTGATATGATTCCAGTTGAATTTGTAACAAAAATTTGAATTTAGTCCTCACAGCATTTTTCCATAATGCAGCAGGAACAATATATAGACAATAAGAATCAGATTTATGGTTATGTTTAGACACTGACAAAAAACAACGCAGAACGGATAATCCTTGCCATGGAAATCTGTGGAGTCTGTGTGTTCTTGTTCAATGGGACCTACAACCACTCATGTTCTCTCCTTCTCTGACCCCATTTCATTATTGCCACTGTTGCAGGCTTTAAAAACAAACACCTGTACTATGAGGTCAAAAAACTTTTGAGTAGATTGTATGCCAGTGGTGTAACTCAAGAATGGCTTTACACTTCCTGACCCTTCTCCATCTGGTCCTGGCACATGATTTATTAAGGCACACAGGTCAAGCTTGCCTCTGGTGCTTGGCTGGCCATAAACTCCTTTTTGTACAAGGAGAAGAAGAAAATATTAGCACTCAATAAATCAGAAAATGAAAGAACACTGAAGATCAAATCCAAGGTGGAGGGAAGTCAGTGAGAATACTTGTGGTGTTTCCACTAAAATTTGGATTGGAATGTTCCTTCTAAAAAGATTCCTGTACAAAACTTTCACTACAACAATGTTTAGTTTTGCTTAGTATCACATTTTACTATAGCATGGTAAAACCAGAAAATTCTAATAGTTTTGAATGTTAGAAAGGGGTCTCATACCCAGCAGTTAATTCATTTTTTCACTGCATCCTCATTCCTGTTAAAGTCTAGCAGATTTGCACTTCTATTTAATGAGAAATTTGAAGACCAAAGAATGAATAACAGAACCAAGATGCTACTTGCCAGTACTATGAGACTTGAGTGGATGCTTTTAATTCTACTTGTTGGGCTGAATGGTTACATCGGGCTGAAATAATTGAACTGGCTGATTTTACTCCTTTAAAATGAAATAAAACCAACCAAAATTCCATGTTCTGGTATTTGGCTGGAAAACAATTTGATACCCTTTTAGACTCTTTCCTCTAAAGGTAATGGATAGGATTTTCAGGCACTCTGTATGATGATAAATTAAGTTTATGGAAATGAGAAGTGCTACTCTTCAGGACTGAAAAATGAGCTTGCAAATATCATAATGTGGTTTCGTGGACACCAATACTCTGCTTTGGGAGGCAGAAGAGTAACTGATCCTTCTGGCATCCTTTTAATTTCACCACAGCTTTGAAGAGCTTGTTCCAAACCCTGGTGATAGTTGTGTAGCATGCTGAGAGATTTTCCTTGTTTTCAGTTTTGAGGATAACAGGAAGCAAAGTGAATGTCGTCTGTGCTGGATCTGCATTATTAACAGAAGAAGGAAAAAACAAATCATAAGCCCTTCTACTTTGTAAAAGGCAATTTAGAGCCTTCCTACTCTTAGAGATTAAATCTATTCCCAAACAATCAGTAAGATTTAGGTACCTCACTTGTCTGTCTAGCTCTATCACCAGAGAATTGTTTTCTGTAAAGAAACTATTTGTGCTGCATGGTATAATTATGTCTTCTTGACAGAAGACCTTAAAGTTGGAAACCCATCTGCAGCAGCCATTTGCAGTGGCATGATACAGCACATGGCTTTAACTGATGCAATGGAGTTGTGGTAAAGGCTGTTTTATATGTAAGCCTGAGTAGTTTGGGTTTTTGGGTGTCTTAGACATGGAATATATTTGTAGTCAGTATACAAATTGCCACCACCAAAAAAACCTCCATGCCTGTAACTGTCCATTACAGAACCATAGAATAGTTTGGGTTGGAAGTGACCTTAAAGATTGCCTAGTTCCAATCCCCTTGCCATGGGCCGGACTGCCTCCTGCTGGACCAGGTTGCTCAAGGCCCCATCCAACCTGGCTTTTAACACTTCCAGGTTTGCAATCTCCACAGCTTCTCTGGGCAACCTGTTGCAGTGCTTCACCACCCTTATGGGGAAGAATTTCTTCCTAACATCTAATGTCAATCTAGCTTCTTCCAGTTTTCAGCCACTAGCTCTCATCCAGTCATACATACTTTTGTAACACCCCCCTCTCCAGTTATCTCGTAGGCTTCTTTCAATTACTGAAAGATGTTTGTAGGGTCTTGTTGGAGGTCTTTTGTTCTCCCCTTCCTTAATTATGAGAAGAGATAGAACACATTCATTTTGTTCCGTGAGTGGAATTTAGGTGCTGGTTTGGAGACAAAATTGTGAAGGTGCTTTTGTGGCCCACAAGTCTTGTGGGTCTGCCAGGTGAAGGTCTTCCCTGAACTCAAGCAACTCCTTGGGCTTTCCAAATTGAGAGGTGCCATTATCAGGTGGAAGGGTAGGTGAAATATATGAGCCAGTTAGTTTTGCAGATCAGGTGACAGAAAAATATATTGCACAGAAAAACATATATGTGGACAATGTGGCTTAATTTTTGCCAAGCCCAGGTCTTTGGTGCTCAAAAATCTATATGAGCTTAGCTTACTCGCTTGCATCATGGACATCTATACATTAAACTGCTGTGTGCATTTACACAGCCCATGGGAAATTATCTCAACTGGGGGCAGAGAAAGAGACTTTCAGGAACGTGAATAGATGCTGAATATATTTGAGTAGCTCTGTAATAGGC
Organism: Ramphastos sulfuratus; assembly: GCA_013399055.1. Taxonomy (NCBI): domain Eukaryota; kingdom Metazoa; phylum Chordata; class Aves; order Piciformes; family Ramphastidae; genus Ramphastos; species Ramphastos sulfuratus. The sequence goes on from WBNM01002920.1 coordinate 223,758, forward strand.
ATCTTAACTTTATGGGCCATGTATTTGATGGGATTGCAACATATGATTACGAGCTTAGATAAGCTCATGTGGACATGCGTAAGAGTGTTAAGTGTCTGGGAAAAGTGAAGGAAAGACTTCAGGGGAAAGAAAAAAAAAAACTGTGTTCTGACTAATCAGTTCATCAGCCATCACACTTTTGTGTCCTGCTATACAACCACGTTCTTCCCAGGCACAGAGTTTCTCACATGACACGAGATATGCCCAGGGAAAGAAATCCTAGCAGTGGCATTGCACCAAAACAAGACATAAATGCAGGCTTTATTCCTCTCACTATAGTTTATTTTACAGTTGTTCTGTGTCTTCTACTGCAGAGCTTCTCACTAAGGTCTTTCCCAGCCTCATCGCCTGGTTGACAGGTTCAGATTGAAAGCAGTAATGTGAATACACCTGAGATGATACTGGGTTCTGTTTTGAGCCCCTCACTACAAGAAGGACATTGAGTCCAGAGAAGGGCAACAAAGCTGATGAAGGGTCTAGAGAATAAATATGGTGAGGAGCAGCTGAGGGAACTGGGCTTGCTCAGACTGTAGAAAAGAAGGCTGAGGGGAGACCACCTCACTCTCTACAACTACCTGAAAGGAGGTTGCAGTGAGGTGAGTGTTGATTTCTTCTGCCAAGCAGCAAGTGACAAGACTAGAGGACATGGCCTCAAGTTGACCCAGGGGAGATTTAGTTTGGACACAAGAAACAATTTCTTTCCCCAAAGTGTTGTAAAATCCTGGAGAGAGCAGACCATGGCACTAGTGGAATCACCATCCCTGGAGGTGTTTAAAAGCAGATGCAGTGCTGAAGGATGTGATTTAGCACCAGACTCGCTAGTATTGTGTAAATGGTTGGATTCAATTATCTTAGAGGTCTTTTCTAACCTAAAGAATTCTGTGATTCTATCAATGATGGTACATAGGCTGCTAGACAAACTGCCCACAGAATAAATGGGTTAGCATATATATTCCTTCAGCTAAGGGGAAATATTCAATATCTCCTTTATCCTGTTTCCTGACACCTTGAATGTGCAAATTTGGTGATTTCCCCCCCCGCCTTTGTCTCTTATGGAACTTGGTTAGATGGTCAGGGTCAGACTGTTAAACAGTATCTGTGGAAGCTGTAGCCTTTCACTGCCACGGGGGACTTGTGGGATTTGAGTGGAAGTCTTCAGATGCTAAGGACCACAAATACTTCCCTGAAAGAACCTCTGTGGAACTTCCCAGTAAACTCTTGATGGAGCTGACAAGGACGTGAGATGTTGCTTGTTCTGCTTCTTGGAAGAATTACAGGATATATTTAATGTCATGCAGTAAGTCACTTCTCTGATGTGAAGCACTATCACACGAGGTGCCTTTCCTGCAGTAGCTGTGAGCAGCCTCATTATGTTTTACAATGACTGTCCTGACTCCTTGTGGCCACTAAAGACACTCGTCACAAACTGATTGTTGAGAGGACTGCTTTATGCTGTGGTGTTGTATGGGACAGTTCTTATTGTATTTAATTACAACACTGGATATGCCACATTAGGACGTAGAACTGTTAGAGTGGTCCAGAGGAGAGCTATGAAGATGATCAGAGAGTTGGAGCACCTCTCCTGTGAAGACAGGCTGAGAGAGGTGGAACTGTTCAGCCTGGAGAAGGCTTTGGGGAGACCTTAGAGCACCCTTCTAGCATTTGAAGGGGACCTACAGGATAGCTAGAGATGGACTTCTTACAAAGGCATGCAGTGACAGTATGAGGAGTAATGGTTTCAAGCTGGAAGAAGCTCAATTTTAATTACATATTAGGAAGAAATTCTTTCCCATGAGGTGGTGTGATACTGGAATAGGTTGCCCAGAGATGTTGTGGAGGCTTCAAGCCTCTAAGTGTTTAAAGACAGGCTGGAGGGGCCTTTGAGCAACCTGGTCTAGTAGGAGGTGTCCGTGCCCATGGCAGGGGAGTTGGAACTAGATGATCTTCAAGGTCACTTCCAGCCCAACAATTCCATGACAAAACCAGGCCATTGCTCATCCTTTGGTTCCACAGAACTCTCTAGTTACATAACTAGAGCTCTCTGGAAATGCTTGTACAGTGCTCCAAGAGTTCTTTGCTGTTAACCTTAACTGTCCTGTGTGGTCTTCACACCTCACATAGCTGCAGTGATAACAGGTATAACAGAGCCTAGATGAAGGACGTCTGAAAAATTTCTGTCTGTCAAACTCTGTGATACACAGCTGCATCCAAACTTGCTGTTTCCCATCCTTGCATCTTCATTTCATGTTAGTTTTAACTGGTTGTTTGGTTGGCAGGACTCAAACCTGCCGGGTGCAAAGTGCTCCTTTATTTATGTAATGCTGACAATTGTTTTTCCTGTCTCTCCTGGATTACTTTGTTTCATTTGGCTTCTTGCCTGTATGAGAACAGACTACAAACGGGCTAAATTACCCAAAAGCAGCATCAACAACAGGCACTTCCTGTCATCAATTGAAAATTGTTAATGTAGCTTGGAGAGAGGATCTTCAAGTACTTCCCAACATCTAAAATTTGTCAATAATTCTTTGGGTATGCTTATGAGGTCCTTTGGGAGGATCTGGGGATGAAAGCAAGCAAAGATGATCTTGGTCAGGTTCATAAAGTTAAGTCTTAATGTTATCAATGTAGGGAGGGCAGGCCTTTTTTTTTTTTTCCCTGCAATGATGTGGGTGGTTTCCCCCCTGTGTTTGGCTATTGTAACTAGTTTTGGATAAAAACATAATGTTCAGAAGCTGCTACTGGTTGTGAATGGCTAATGCTTATGTAATAGAATTAGCTGTGACGGTGAATTTCCCAGGTGCATTTACAAAAATAGAAAGTGTTTCCCTTCTCAATTAATACTTTAAAATTGCATGTCAAAATTCAACTGCAAGTATACTTAAATGCATGTCTCAATTCTTTCTGTGACAAGGCAAAAGAATTGCTGACTGCCCCTTCCAAAGAGATTTTGCTTTGTTACAGATCTTCTAAAGTCCAATTTAACACTTCATTCTTGGTATATGTTGAGAGGGTGGCAGAGAGCAGAGGTGACAGAATTTCAAAAGTGTACTTGGGCAGTACTTGGTTAATGGTTGAACTCAGTGATCTTGGAGGTCTTTTCCAACCTCAATGATTCTATGATGCTATAAATATCTTCCTAGAATCAATCTAAAGATGTACCTAATGAAGAGTTTGTCATTCTCTCCTCCTGATCTCCATCCTGCCAGTTGCCAGTTCCCATCAGCAGACTTTCCCTTCTGCATTTCACATTGCAGATGCTAGAGTGCCACACGCAGTCAGAAGCGCAGCACACCACCAGCAATTCCAGAGATGTGCTAAGCAAAGGCAAGCGATGAGTAATTCACCTTGGAGTTACTCTGTGCTATTACAGCTGGCAGAGAGCTTACAGGAAATCCTAGGACTGACACATGGTTTGTTCAACGAAGTGAAAACCACCAAATGGTCTGTGTAACAGTATTGTTTCTGAGTGTGATAGAGTACAGGCTGTCGTGTTGCTATCTAAAGAAGGTATGTAATCATTAGAAGAGCAAAGGCCAGCAAAGCATGCCAATTTAACCCTACATCTTCCCTATAAAGATCACATGTTACAACCATATAGTTTAAGTGGCTTTCTGGGGAGATCTCAAAGGCACTTGGTAAGAATCAAGTATGAAAGATGTTTTTCTTTGACTGGAGTAAAAATTATTGCAGAGATTTTTTTGTTTACACTGGCCAGTGTGTGAATGTACCTTTGGGTTTACAGGATTTATCCATTCTTTGGGTTTGAAAAGGTTGTCACTGTGTGGGTTCAGCCAGCATCAATAGATACTGCTACCACAGGGACAAAACTGCTCTTCTCTCCTGCTTGTGATTCCTTGTTGCCATCCCTCTGATCTGCTTCTGTTCAGGCAGCAGGTGAACTCATGGTGAGAAGGACTAGAAAAGGATCTAGCCCAAAATGTAGCAGACTGGTATCCAGATTTCCACTCTCGTGTTTCTTTGGAACTATGGGAGAGCTGTCTGTGCCTGGTGTTGAGTGGGCAGACTGGTGTGACAAATGAAAATTGTAAGAAATCTGCCCGGCTTATTAAAGGGTGTGTCAAGGTGACAAAGAACAAAGGAGCTGTGTTAAAGACTTCTCTGGAGAGCAGGAGTAGAGTGGCAAAAGGGATAAGTAATTGTCAGTGGTGTCTGAGTAAAGGCTTGAGAAACAAGGAAGCTCAGGAGAAGAAAAAGGAGGGCTGTGTACTTAAGGAAGGAAAAGGGATTATTCTGGTTGGAGCAGATGGAAGGAGGGGAGACTGCATCCCTGTTGTGGATGGGAAAAATATGTGCCAGAGAGGGAGATCCTAGATGCCTGACAGCACTCCAACCAAACCCCTGTAAGCTCCACAGTGCTGAAACTCAGACTGTGTGCTGGTTTGAGGCTAATTGGAATATTTTAATGGAGAAAATTATATTATAGGCTGTGAAAGGAAAACAATGGTGATGTCTACTTCACTCATAGGCTTGCTGAGATGTATAAGACTAAGAACATATAGATAAGACACAGACACTCTTGGGCTCTCTAGCTTCTTTCCTTCCCTCTGCCAAGTAACCTCACTAACCACTTTTCTTCTAACCCCCCTGTCCGATCCTCCAAACTCATTTTGCGCATGAGCCAAACCCTGGGGTAAGGTATAGGGGTGGGGAGAAGGTGGAAGGGTGGTTGGAAGCCCCTCCTGGGGTCTCTGATTTCTGGGAGGGGTGTTGTGTTTCTGTATTACCTTTACCTTGTATATTTCTGTAAATATTTCTGTATATAGTGTATGTATCTGCTTGTATATTGTGCTAAACTGTAAATAGAGCTTCATTTCTTAACTTCCAGCTGGCTGAGTTATTGAATAGAAAACGTTACACTTCTTGTGCTTTCCATCATACAGAATAACAGAGCTAGAAACCTTTGGTCAGGTCATGTCTGTCTGGTCCAGATTTTTGCAGAAGGGAATTGTAAAGCAAAGGTGGAAGTCTGTGAAATGACTGGTTTGATGTTTTGTTGTGTTATTGGAGGCTTTATGGTGAGGTCTCAAGGTTCATTCCTCTGACAGGACAACAGGCACATTCTCTACCCAGGAATTGCAAGGGCTGAAGAATATGGGACAGTTTCAGCTTGCTCTGATATGGTAGCTTTTAGGCACTCCTATTATGAATGAGAGCACATCAACAAAGTGCAGGAGGAAGAACTGTGTCCACTTCTGGACTCCACGCTTCAAAAGAGACAAGGAACTACTGCAGAGTTCAGCAGAAGCTACAAAGATGCTGAGGAGAGTGAAGCATGTCTCTGATGGGGAAAGGCTCAGAGACCTGGGGCTATTTAGCCTGGAGAAGATCGAGAGGGGATTTTCTCAATGCTCAGCAGTATCTAAAGGGATAGGGTCAAAAGCATGAGGCCAGACTCTTTTCAGATGTGCCCAGAGATAGCACAAAGGGCAACAGAGGGAAACTTGGACCCAGTATGTTCCATCTGAACATAAAGAAAAAATTCTTTCTTGTGAGAGTGCCGGAGCCCTGGAGCAGGCTGCCCAGAGTGGTCGTGCAGTCTCTTTTTCCGAAGAGATTCCAAGCCCACCCAGACCGGACCCTGGGCAACCTGCTTTAACAGAAGAGTTGGACTAGATGGTCCCCAGAGGTCCCTTCCAACCCTTACTATTCTGTGCTTAGGCTGTGCCAGGTCATGTTTGTTGACTAAGGCTGCACAGGCTGCTCTGTGCTGAGCCCCCTGCCTCTGCTTCTTGGGAGATGCCTTAGAGATAGTACTTTAAGTAGTGGGAAGTTCCTGTTCCTCCTGTTCCTCCTCCTGCTGTTTTTTCCAGACTTGGAGGACTTTGACATCAGTTATTCTCAGCAAAGTCTTTTCAGTCTCTGAATGCAGCTGGAAGCTTGAGAGCGTTGGTGGTGGGGTTTATTCTCTCTGAGTGTCTTCTTTCCCTGTACTGAAGGAAAGAAAAGGAGTTGTTTCCTCATCCGACACTGATGCTTTCAAATGTTTTGCTGCTGAAAAGTTCTGAGTAGCAACAGAGAGGGGGAAAACAGTGGTGGGGAGGCTGAGAATGTTTCCTCAGATTGTAAAATAGAACATGAAATCTTTGTTTGTGGAAAAAAAATACATGTTTTGAAAATAAAATCTGGTTGTGTTTAGGAACAAGTTGCATGCAGAGCTCTGTTCCTGTGTACTTGCTGCCTCACACAATATTGTTGATTTATTTGTTTGACCATACAAACTTTCTGTTGGGGAGTTTTATTCACCATCTTGACATGCAAAGAAATTTTGCATCTAAATCTTCATCTGCTTTTGACAGTTTGAGCTGCTCTTGTGCTTTAGAAGCGCAAGCAATATGCATAGGATGTTTGAGCCATACAGTTGGTCTGGAAAGACTTTGACATGTTCCTGTTCTCTAGAAAGTGCATAGTCCTAGTGAAATGCTAGAATGTCTTTGAATACAATATGTGTGTCTTGAGGTCATATTTGTTTTATGTAAATAGAATCACAGAATGTTTTGGATTGGGAGTGACATTTAAAGGTCATCTAGTCCAACCCCTCTGCAGTAAGCAGGAATATCTTCAACTAGAGCAGGTTGCTCAGATCGCTCCCTGCTGACCTGGAATGTGTCCAGGGATGGGGTATCTACTGTGTCTCTGGTCAGCCTGGGCCAGTGTTTCATCACACTCAGTGTAAGACAATTCTTCCTTATATCTAGTTTGAATCTCCCCTCTTTTAGTTTAAAACCATCACTCCTTGACCTGTCACAGCAGGCTCTGCTAAAATACTACAGAAATACAAATAATATCCATTTTAAAAGACAGATGCATTGTCCTTTTCTTTGTTAACTCAGATCTAGTCAGGGAGACACAGCTGTAAGTGCCCAAGAAACTGAAGTGTTTCTTTATGGATGTGCCTGGATCCTGCAGGCAGCACAGAGCAAAGTGTAGAGTAGATGAGGCCATAAACACATCCATTCAGCTGACACCAATGGTGAATCATGAAGGGTCGGAGAAGCAGTTATAAATAGAAGTGGTAGCAGAAGGTTATTTTTGCGAACGACTTCTACGTGAGGATGAGACACTCGAATGTGATGTTGAGCAAGTCAGTCAGGGGAGAGTGACAGGAATGGAAGACAGTGTCCAGCAGGAAAGAGATTGGAGATGTATTTTTAACAACAGGAAGGAAAACCATGACATTCAATTATAAAGTGTTAGCTTGTTGAAATTACTTTTTTTAAAATTACCTTGTTTAAATTACATTTAAACCTGGAATCTCTTAAAACATTTAAGTAGTGTTTTTGTTGGTTGGTTTTATTTTTCCTCCTAGTTGAACGAACTATTCACATGAGAGATTTAAACTGATAATTAAATTTACTTTCTAAAGGGTTCACCTACTAAGAGTTCTGCACATTGATATCAATTTTGAAAAGCTTGAAACAGTTGTTAATTATTTTTTTTTCTGGGCTTTTCTATGACTCCTCCCCAAAATAAATTAGCTTTGGGAGGAGTCCTCTCCTGACAAAGTTATAACAAAAATTGGTTTTCCTGCATATGATGTTCTGAGTGGTATATAGAACTCTTACGTTCTGAGAAGGTAAGGAATTCTAAGAAATATGCCTTGAAATGATGTCTGCAAAACAATAAAGAAATAAAATAATAGAACAAATAGTTCATGCTTACTAAACAGGCGCTTAACATGATATCCACACTTGTAATGCAGCTCAGAATGTGAATTATCCATGTAAATAGAAAGTCGTTACTAAAAGGTCTAAGAAGAGATTCTTTAAGTCCCCAGGAATCACAGAATTGCAGAATGATCAGGGTCAAAAGAACCTCTGGAGATAATGTGCTAAAACAGGGTCACCCAGAGTAGGTCATTCAGGTGAGTTTGGAATCTCACAATATTCAGGTGAGTTTGGAATCTCTCCAGGGAAGGAGGTCCCACAGCCTCTGTAGGCAGCCTGGTCCAGTGCACTGGCATCTTCACAGTGTTCCTCATGTACAGATAGAAACTAGTGGGTTCCAGTTTGTGCTCATTTGCCCTTGTCCTGTTGATAGGCACCACTGAAAAGAGTCTGGCCCCATTGTCTTGCCCCCTGCCCTTTAGATACTGATTGTTGGCAAAATATCCTCTCAGTCTTCTTCAGGCTAAACAGCCTCAAGTCTCTCTGCCTCTCCTTGTCACAGGATGCTTCAGTCCCCTCAGCAACTCATAATGGCAGATCATGCACCCCTCGAGGGGGCACGAATAAAAGTCATGATATTAAAAGACACATGAGGAGTAGAAACATTTACCATAAGGGCAGGTAATAAAAAAAGATCTGTATTAACTCCATTGTTACTCATATTTGCAGCAAATAGAGGATAAACACATGATATTAACATAGAAGTGAGATTCTCAGCTTTGAAAGAAAAGGCTTATGTGCTATGACCTCTTTTCTGGGATGAGGGAATAGAGCCAAATTTAGTGGGAGTAGTGGGTAGGAGTAAGAGCAGGATTAGGGCCGGTGTAAGCCTGTTTGTGATGCACATGTGCTGCACTTTAGTCACTCAGAAATGGGCTGGAGCTGAGAGCCAAGTCTGGATTTAGGATGGGAGTTGCTGGAGTGCAGAGGTGTTTGGCAGAGAGGTTTTAAGGCAGATCTGGAGGCAATGTGTAAGTGGGCACTTAAGTGGTTCAACCATGTGTGTGCAATTCCTGGATGAGAAGCTGTGCTGCCACATCTTTACAGTGCTCACCCTGAGGAGATGAGTGGTGCTGAAGGGCAAGGTGTTGCCATTGGCACTGCATCCTGCTTATGCCAGAAGAATTCTTTGGAAGCTGCTTGTGGCAAAGGCAAAGCTTGTTCGTATCTGTCTGCAAAAGATGATGCCCACATTGCCTAAGTCTGGCCTATTGAAGGGCAAGATGATTGCTGGGAAGTACAAAAGTGGGTCAAAACTTTATCAGATTGGTTAGAATTTGGGATCTGGTTTTGGTTCAGTTCCTTACACAACAGCACATTTATTCCAGATACTTATTTTATGGATGAGATGGTAGAATATCTTGTCTTTGAAGATTATACAAATTTATTTAATTGCTTTAAGATGTATTTAGTTCTCTGGTGTAGTAATTTTCACAGCAGATGCATAACTTCAGAAAAATCCTGATGAGCCAGTGTGTGTCCAGGTGGCCAAGAAGACCAACAGCATCCTGGTCTGTACCAGGAATAATGTGGCCAGCAGGACTAGGACAAGGGTGGTCCCCCATATTTAGCACTGATGAGGCCACATCCTGAATACTGGGTTCAGGTTTGGGCTTCTCACTATAAGAAGGATTTTGAGGTTCTGGAGCATTCCATAGATGCACAAAGAAACTGGTGAAGGGTCTAAAGCAGAATTCCTATGAGGAATGGCTGAGGGAACTGGACTGTTTAGCCTGGAGACAAGGAGGCTCAGGGGAGACCTCACTCTCTACAACTCCCTGAAAGAAGGTTGAAGTGAGATGGGTGTTGGTGTCTTCTTCCAGGTAACAAGTGACAGGATGAGAGAAAGTGGCCTCGAGTTGCAGCAGGAGAGGTTTAAATTGGACATTAGGAAAAATTTCTTCCCTATGAAAGGATTGTCAAGCCCTGGAGCAGGCTGCCCAGGGAAGTGATGGAGTTACTGTCCCTGGAAATGTTCAGAGAATGTGAAGATGTACTGCTGTATGACATAGTTTAGTGCCAACTTGGTAGCGTTGGGTTAACAGATGGACTGAGTGATCTTGGAGGTCTTTTCCAACCTTGGGATTATATGAATACCTTAATGGAACAAGTCTCTCTCTGTACAAGGCACATATGGTACATTCAAACAATTCAGTTGCCATGATCATGGTTATATGATGTACTGGGCTCTCCTACAACTTAATTATCACAAGCATTGTACTGGCAGAGGATGGAAGGGAAGTAGCAATTTGTGCCTTCACTGTTCACAACTTGTTGCTTTGGTTATTATCATCACAGTTTGTTTCTAAACGGTTTGATTAAGGAGATCTATTGATGATGATGATGATTTGTTCTCAATAGCACTCTGGTGAAAGTCAAAGCTGACTTAAGTAACAGAATGGTGGATTTGTTGTACTTATCAAGAGTATGGTAAAGAAACATCCACCTGGAGACCAGTGACAAGTGGCGTCCCTCAGGGGTCAGTGCTGGCACCAGTGCTGTTTAACATCTTTGTCAGTGACATGGACAGAGGAATCAGTGCACCCTCAGCAAGTTTGCAGATGACACCAAGCTGTGTGGCACAGTCGACTTGCTAGAGGGCAGGGATCCATCCAGAGGGATCTGGACAGGCTGCAGAGCTGTGCCCAGGCCAACCTCGGGACATTCAACAAGGCCAAGTGTAAGGTCCTGCACCTGGGTAGGCACAATCCCAAGCACAAATNATATACTAGAGTAACACCAAGTAATAAATTTGTCATTCATTGGTGGGAATGAATGTTAAAGATCAGAACATATGAATTAAATATATTACATTTTTTAAACTTTTTTTTCCTTCAACAAAATGTGGGAGAGAAAATAGAAATACTCTAACAAGTGGATTTAAATTTTAACTTCCTATACATCTAGAACCTTTTCTCCTTTGGAGAGGTTCCCAAACTGCCCGAACATTGTCCTGGGCAACCTACTCTGATTCATGGCCTGGACAGACCATGAAGTTCTGAGTTCTGCCTCAAATGTAATATTTTGTTTGACCCTCTGAAACTAGTTTTTCTGAGAGTGAGGAATTGGAGGGCTCATTTCAGTGTAAAGGTGGAACACTTTTCAATTCAGATCATCTTCTTTTTCTAAAAATCTAGTATTCACATGGTTTAGTGATGAGCTCTAATTCTCTACTTTGCTTTTTAAGAGGGGTGAGTAGCTTAACTAAGAGCACTTTGTCTCTAGGAAAAATCTAGCCCTGAAATGTGAGGTTCACACATCATTTCCAGTAATATACTACCAGACTGATTATGGCATCTCTTAAGCATGTGTGTGGGGGGGGGGGAGGGGGGGGAAGCAGTAAACAAGTACCTAGCATGTACTTTTAAGAGCAGGTGGTTTAATCTTCCACTAAATAAAGCAATAATTTCAGCATATTCTGGTGATTACAGATAATAGTCATTCAGGTAATATTAGCTTTTTCAGGTGTGGCATCTTGTTCTAGGTGTTGTAACCTGTCGTTTACTCCTTCAGTGTCTTCAAGTTTACTTAGTAATTGCTTTGCTGAAAACCAGATTATATATTATTTAGCTGTCAGGTGTGTTGGAGAAGTGCCAAATGTTACCCAATAAACAACAGTGAGAACAATTCATGCATGAAGCAAGGACTCAACTTGTTTTCTTGTTAGATGGTTAATATTGGAAAGAAGTTCTGAATTGAGTTTTTCTGTCCTTGCTTTATTGTACAAGTGGACTTAGAAAGTTTAACTTCTCACTTAAACAGCAGACAGAACTATCGAAGCCATCAAAAACTGACCCTCAAAGTATTTTGATTCACAGAAAAGCTCCAAGCAGTCGTCAGTTCAGCAAGGTGCTTCTAGATGGAGTGGTGTATTTTCTCAGTGTAAGTTGCTATATTTCCATAAAACTAGTCGGAAGCATCTCATGGTCAGTGCCTTTCAGAATCAGAACAAGAATCTCTGTTGAAGCTTCCCTTTGAGTAAAGCAGAGGAACTCACTAACCCCTGGTTTAGGTTGTACCCATTTATGATCAGCTCCTGAGCATTAAATTGATCTTAGCAAGAAAGGCAGTCTATTTCAGGTGTTACTGTGTGCCCTGACTAGAGAGTTGTGCGGGATTTAGAGGATGTGCTGTGTATCAACCCTTTGGGTAAGGAAGTTCTATCAGTGCTGTGATACAGCCAGACAACAGAGACAAGACTCTACAAAACCACCAAGGAAGTCAGTGACGTGATCAAGACTAGGAACAAGGTGTTTAATCTTGAAATCAAACCTAAGGCTTTTGAAAACCTTTAAGGGCTTCAAGGGCCTTGGTCATACGCTTGCATTGAGGGCTCTCATGTCCCTTTTGTGAAGGGTATTTTGAGTCAAACAATTGAGCATTTAAATTAATGGGCTGCCTCTTTTGCTGTCCCCTTGGAGTGTTCTCCAACAGAAGCAAGCTAGACAGAAAGGAGGCCATGGCACAACGTCTGGTTGGTCAAGTGGGTCCTTGCAGCCTCTTGTGCAGTTCACATCCATCACAATAGCTTGTGGTCAGTGGGCAGAGAGCAGGAGTGGAAACTATTTGGAGAGTGTGCTTCCCACCCTTCCCTCCTGCTCTACTCTGCCTGAAGCAACCTGTTTGATCCCATATGTGTTATTTTCCCTGTCGGAAAATGAGTCCTGCTCCAAACAGGATTAGGGAGCTTGGCAAAGGGAGGGTGAATTTAATTACAGGACAAACCAACATTCCCTCCCCCAGGAGCCTTGGCTTTGGCTGTCACTTCTGATGCTTACTCTCTATAAATGGTATCTGGTTGGCCTGTGCTCCTTTTCATCTGATAAGATGACATCTTTTGCACTCTTGTCTGTAAAGATTTCAGATGTTGATGGATTAAAATAGGCAATCTGCAAAACACAGTGAGTGATGCTTTTAACTATGCTGAAATTACAGCATTAGCTTGACATCCCATCTAAGTTTAGACACTTTGAGGCACCTAAAGTATGAGGAAAGTCTTTCCAGGCTTTTCCCATTGGATGGAGCAAGACAAATCTCTGCTCAGGTGTAAGTAGGATTGAATTTACTGCACAGATCTATTTTTCTCTTCCATCTGCTGAAAGAACACACAGTGACAAAGGACAGCTGAGATGAAACTGGATATTACAGAGAAAAAATATTATTTTATTGACAGTTATGACATGTCCTTAACTTTGTGCACACTAAAGAAAACAAAGTTGTACTGTAATGCATCATTCTGGGAATTTGAGGTTGTTTGTGTCATAAAACTTAGCATTCTTACAAGTTGAGATGCTTTGATGTTCCTTTCCAAGGAACAGGCAGAACAGACTACTACAATGTCCAGAGCTTTAAAGACCCGTGGGAGGAATTGAAGGGCTCTCATCAGACTTTGCATCCTGGCTGAAAAATAAAGGGCTTTAATATCCCCCAAAGCGAGCTCTCTTCCTTGCCTTCAGGTAACCTAGGTTGAAAGCCCCATTTTTTGTCCATAAATAGAAGGGAGTTGTAGAAAAAATCTTTCTTTCATGCCAGCTCTGCAAAGAAGCTGTTTTCATTAAGCAGATAATTGTCTTGACAAATTATACAAAGTTGTAAGTCTTACTGTTCTCACCAGCACTCAGTGAAGGTCTTCTCTCCACAGTTCTACTCCTGACAATCAAAGTTAGCAGATGTCTGCACATATTACAAAGGAGTAAAACAACACTAAGTTAGGAAAAATGATGAATAGTGTGTTGAGGGGTGAAAGGACGTCAACGAAAAGTCAAAATAGGACTTTAAGTACTGCTTGATGGATCTTACCTGTATTTTCTTTCAGTATATTGGGATAGGAGCAATGAAAGATTAGGATCTTGCCCATCAGTTATTATCTGACCTGTAATATTTTAGGTGCAAATCCCACCCTTCTGACAGCAGAACATAACTGACAGCAGAACTGGAGGACAGCAGCCTTAGAGTTATGTACTGAACAGATACTGGAGGGAATCCAGCTCTTCAGAAGTGCTTTAAGACTGAGACACATTTGATGGTTATTCTGAGTTTCTATGGCCTGGCCTAGAGCTTGTTTAAACTAACGAAAGATTCCTATTGGATTCAAGAGCGTTTAGCAAAGTTGTTGTTAACAGCTGACTGTGAAGTTGCATTTCTGTCTACTGTTTTCATCCTGAGTGAAAGTAAAAGAAATCTTTATCAAATGAAATAGACATTCTTTGTTTCAACCAGAGGAATCTTATAAACTATTCTGATAGGGATATTTCCTTATAACATGATGTCAAGGGTTAGAGCTGGGCTAGCCACCAGATGAGTGACAGGTGCTCTCTATGACACCCCCTCCCCTCTCCCAAAAGTGAAGAGGAAGAGAATAAAAAACAGAGAGAGACTGATGAGTTGGGAAACTAAACCAGCTTGAATGGAAATAGTAACAAAAAAATTAAATAGATACAAACCAATATAAACCACAAACTCTGATGACGATGATTGTCACCTGCACCACTGATGCTGGGGAAGTCTAAGGCTGGACTCAGTGGGAGATGGGGACTGGATTCAGGAATTGGATTCTGGAACTGGATTCAGGGGCACATAGGTTGGGATTGAAGGCAGAAGGTGCAGAGTCTTTCTTGGACAGCAGCCATTAAAGAAGAGGCTTGACCTTGGTGATCTCTCAGCTTTATACTGAATATGGTGTCCATAGAATGGAATCCCTTGAGAGTCAGTTTGGGGTCACCTGTCCTGTCTGTTACTCAATGCAGATGCCACAACATTTAGCAGTGACCTTGTTCTTCACAAAAGCAAATATCAGCAAGAGCCTCTCTGTACTCTAACACTTGGTAGTAACTCTAACCATCAGTGTTCTCACTGCTAGAAGCAGCCCCTGTCTGTGAGAACATGTGGTGAACTTCAGAAAGAGCCATTGCCGAGAAGAGGTTGAGCTGAGAAGCCAAATCTCTGAACAGAATTAGTTTTATTCTAGCTCAGACCAGGACACTTGAATGCAAAAAGTGTCAGGGTTCAATCTTTTAAGTGGGAAAAACACGTTTCTTGTGGAATATTTTAATTTAATCACATCTTCATTTTTCCTTGAGAATACCATTGTGTGCAACCTTTGCTGATCAGTGCTAGCCTAGGGATTTTAAAAGCCATTGTAATTTAAGAAAATAAGGCTCCAGATTAGTGATGTTTTGGATCAGATATTCTGCTCTCCAGCACCAAAAATGCTGAGCAGGAAGGGAAAGAAAAGATCAAAAGAAACTTTGTGGGTTCTTTGCTTATATTCAAACCCCAACCAACCCTCCCCCCCACCAACCCCACACCAAAAACCCTCCCACAGCACAACACTTTAAAACTCTTTTTCTGCTATCTTCATTTGCCACAAGAGGACTTCCAGTAATTTCTTATCAACTTTTGTGTGCTTTGTGTTTCACAATTGTAGAATTAATTAAAAGTTTTTGTTTGAATTTGAAACTTGACTAATTGAGAGTGTTTAACATCCTTATTTCCATGAGAGAATAATCAAGACAAAACTCATTTTATTAACCCTTACTTTATTTCTTTTTCCCTTGCACCTCATCTTTATCATCCATTTCCATGTTTCGAACCAAAAAGCTTCAGTTTTTCCTGTTTACATGTCAGTAAATGTTTCCACGCATACAGTAATTACTGTAGAACTAAAATTATGCAAATTAGACTTTTCCTTCCTTCTACTGTTTCTTTGGTGGAACAGTAAAAATGTGGCTGAGTTGAGTTTCATTAGTTTTGCAACCAGGAAGATATCAGGAAGTCTGAAGACTGCTGCTCGTTGGGGCATGCAGTGCAACTGTTTATAGTATTTCAGGCAAGGGAAGGATGAGTGCTTAAATATTATCACTGTAATATCAAAGGGAACAAAGTTCTTCTGAGCAGGGTTTAAACTAATGTCTAGAATGCTTTGGTTCTGGTCTTGGCTTCCCACAGATTTCATCTGTCTGTAAACCTCTCAGTGTCATGTTTCTTGTCGTCAATACCTCTATTGCCTCTGTCAAGAGTTACGGCTGGGCCAGCCACAAATGAATGACGGACACTCTTTGTGAACCCCTCTCCTTTTTCAAAGGGAAGAGAAGGCAACAAGGGAGAGAGACCAATGGATTGGGAAAGAAACCAGAACAGCTTTAATGGAAATAATAACAATAAAATGAAACAAATACATATAGATACAAACCAATATCAAGGCCAAACCCCTGATGGTAATGATGCCACCATCACCACTGATGCTGTGGGCAGGCACTGGGGAAGTCCCACACTGGACTCAGCGGAAGGTGGAAACTAGATTCAAGAGCTGGATTCAGGAATAGAAGGTGTTGAAGAGACTGAGCTGGAAAGTCAAATCACGGAAAAGAATTCTCTTCTAGCTCAAACCAGGACAGCCTCATATGTTTTTTTTTTGCATCTTCACATGTGGATGTGCTGTGCCTAACACACACAGTGAGTGGCTTCTTCTTTGACTGGCTGTGGTTGGGGACCTTACTGGGGCTGGTTCTGGTTCAGGCCTCTCCACCTGATACTCCCCTGCAGCAAGATAGGTTTACCATGAACAGAGAAGAAAGGAACTAGATCAGAAAAGACAGACTAGCTGTATCTATTTTCTAGAGATAAGATTCTAAATACATTACTCATAAATGGAACTGTTAGTGGGTAACAAGGTAGCCAGGCTCAACCTATAGTGTGGTTTGTTCTATATCCTTGCAAATGAGCCAAATTTGGCCTTTAAGATCATCCTAGTTGCATGTGATGTAGCAATGTTCATGTTAATTATCATTTTTCACAGAACATTTGGGTTAGAAGTCTTACTTACATACACATGATGATGTTACCCTGAAGAGCTTGTGGAGTTGGGACTACCCAGAAATTTCTTTCTATCAAACCACCAGTTCAGTGTTTGTGTGGCAGCTCTAGTCACAGCTCCCAAGGCTTCTGTGCCAGGCAATGTGCAGGCATTCAGTAAAACCACGCTGCCCTGTGCTTAATGTTTCAATTTATAACAGGAGAACAAATATAAGTAACAATACAATGCAGGGGAAGAGCTGTAAGGAGTTACTATTCCTGTCAAACCCCAAAGAGAGTGATAGCCTTACTCAAAGGGGAGTTATCAGATATAGACTGGACTGGAGTGATAGAGACCTGCGGTTTTGCTACTGGAAATTTGTGCTTCTGCCTTTGTTACTTCCAGAATGTGGTTACTTGATGGTCATGGTGACAATCCTGTACAATAATGGTGATTCAGTAAGCGTCCTTATCAACACAGGTGCTTTCTCTAAGTGTTAAGTCTTATTTTAACAAAATTTTATACCAGATATATTAAAAAGTCTATAGAATCATAGTGTTGCTTTGGTTGGAGAAGACCTTTAAGATCATCAAATCCAATCATTATCTAACCCTGTGCTAATCTGTATTCCTTGGCTCCCCATCTACACAGCTTTTAAACATCTCCAGGGATGATGATTCCATCACTTTCTAGGCAGCCCTTTCCAGAGCTTGACAACCATTTTGGGGAAGAAATTGTTTCTAATGTCCAACCTTGACCTTCTCTGGTGCACTTTGAAGCTGTTTCTTCATGTCCTGTTGCTTCTTCCTTGAGAGATTGTACCTCACCTCACTACAATATCGTTTAAGGTAGTAGTAGAGAGGGAGGTGGTCTCCCTTTTGTCTCTATTTCTCCATGCTAAGCAACTCAAATTCCCTCAGCTACTCCTCCTAAGACTTCTACTCTAGGTCCTTCACCATCTTTCTTGCCATTCTCTGGACTTGCTCCAGCACTTCAGTATCCTTCTTATAGTAAGGGCCCCAAAATTGAAAGCAGTTCTGAAATATTTTATTATCAATTTCAGGTTCCCTTTGGAGCTATGACTGTTTTCAGTCTGAAGTGCTGTGATAACACAGAGAACCCAATGAGAAGATAGAGTCTGTAATAAAAATACATGAATCTGAAGGCTGAGTGCAAACCATCAGCAGCCAATATCTTTAGGAAAGATATGTGTTGTCCATCAACTTCAGGGTTTAATCCAGTCTGATCAGACATCAGAATACTTTTTCTCTGTGGAGCACACTGAATTGGGGGTCAAACAGGCTGCCTAGAGAGGTTGCCAAGTCTCCTTCTTTGGAGGAGATGAGATGTGATCCTGGGCAACCAGCGGTGGGTGACCCTGCCTTAGCAGAGGGGTTGGATTAGATAGTTTCGAGAGGTCCCTTCCAACCTCCACCATTCTGTGATCCTGTGATTTGTCTCTTGCCTTCAGACAGCAGAGGAAAAAGCGCTGTGTAGTTCTTAATATGCTGGAGGAAGGCTGCTCTCTAGTGTTCAGTAACAGGGTGATTCTGGGAAAGGCTGGAGTCATGTATTCTGCACACTGTTGCTGGCAGTCATCACTGTAATTTGATGTAGGCTTCTTTGACTTGCAAAGGTGGCAGCTATTTGATGGAGGGCATTTCACCAGGTTTATTTGTGGAGACTCTGGGGCGTTTTGCACTCTCTCCTTCATTTGTGCCATCTCTGAATGAGTAGCAAAGGTTAAATCCTCCATCCAGTCTCTACCAGTTGCTAGCAGGTGACTGGCAGCGGTGAGAAATGCCAAGATGAGATATTTTATTTTTAGTTTTTTATAAGTAAAATGATCAAAGAGAAAAGCAAAAATGTCACACCACTCCTGCAAATGTTGACAGGCATTAAAAGTCTTGTAGGAGAACAATTATCTTCATCAGGGCAGGGAACAGCAGAAGAGGTAGGTCCAAAAGAATTAGAAGAAAAGCAGATCTAACAGAAGAAAACCCATGGCATTCAAAGACCAAAGTTACACTTGGTACAAGTTTTCACTCATTTCTGTGATGCCCTCTGCAGGACATGGTTTAGTTTGGTCCAAATGATTTACAGTTGCTGCTGTGTTGACAGCTATAAGCTGATCTGAATAAATGAGTTAAGAGTAAAAATAATAGCCATAACTAGCACACAGGCCACCGACCTGCTGCTGTTTCCCTGCCCTGCTGCCAGGCCAGAGGGCATTTAGAGGCCCACACAGAAATTAAGCTGAGTTAGTGGAGTCATGAGTCATCCTCAAGGGTACGTTTGCATTGTCCATGTTCTAGCACATCAGACTGCTCATCCCATAGCTCTCAGTGTTACTGAATTATAATGTATTATTTGATGCTTCATATTGTACTTGGAGATACTCCATCATTCCTAATAGATTAATTGAGCTGTGACTTCTGTGTCCAAACAGAGATAGATACACAGGACTGTAGCAAGCGGGATTGGCAGTGGCAACCCAACCCTTTCCGATAATGTCCAAGCTATCGTGAAAACCAGGGGAGATTTAAGTTGGTCATTAGGAAAAACTTCTAAAATAAGAGAGTATCTAAGCCCTGGAACAGGGATGTGGTGAAGTCACCATCCCTGAAGGGACTGAAAACATGTATAGATGTGCTCCTCAAGGGTATGGCTTAGTGGTGGACTTGGCAGTGTTAGATTAATGGCTGGACTCTTGGAAGTCTTTTCCAATCTTTATGATTCTCTTCTACAAAAGGCCTCCAAGGACATCGCAACCTCTTGGTGATTTGTTAATTATCCTCACTATTGCGAAGCTTTTCTTAAGGGCTAAATTAAGCCATATTTGCTATACATATTTGTCTATTACTTCCTGCAGATGCAAATATAATTTATTCTCTCCCTTCAACAGTTTTTGTTTCTTTTTGCCGTTATCTTTGTCTGTCTTTTTTTTAATAAAAGATTTTTAGTATTGTGTACCAACATGATAAAACACCTGGCTAAAATGGCCATTGGAACTCCTTTCCTAGTGCTAATTATAGTACTTAAAAATTTATCCTTTTTGGAAGGATATTATCTAGAGGAGTAATGCTTTTCTGTCTAGGATGTTAGAAGTGTTAGGGCAGGTCCAGAGGAGGGCCACAAAGATGATTAAAGGGCTGGAGCACCTGTCCTACGAAGACAGGCTGAAACAGATGGGGTTCCTCAGACAGGAGAAGAGAAGGCTCCAGGGAGACCTTAAAGCAGTGTTCTGGTATTTGAAAGGAGCTGGAGAGGGATGTTGCAGGATGAGGGGTTATAGTTTCAAACTGGAAGAAGCTCGATTTTGATTAGACAAGAAGAAATTCTTCCCTGTGAGGCAGTGAGGCACTGGAACAGGTTGCCTAGAGTTGCGGAGGCTCCAAGACTGGAAGCATTTAAAGCCAGATTGATGGGGCCTTGAGCAATTTGGTCTAATAGGAGGTGTCCCTTCCCATGGAAGGGGTTTGGATTTAGGAAATCCCAAAGTCCCTTCCAACCCAAATCATTCTGTGATTTTGTGATTCTACACTAGATGTATGAGGTCAAGTATGGGAAGTCAGAAGTTAGGTAAATTACAGAGATTAGATATCTCGGGTCTCCAATTGTGACTGCAAAGGTCCAGGGTCTTTTCTGGCAGAGGGTTAAAAAGAGAGTGGATTAGTTTGACCAGATTGGTTATTGTCCTAAAAACTGCAGCTTGGTTCAAGTGAAGCAAAAGGTTGGTGTGGAGCTGGTGTATTTGTGGCTTCTGGCCATGCGGAGAATAGAAGAAATATTTTCTGAAAATTTCCATTTTTGCTCTGCAGACTTTGACATTTTAAAGATATTTGTAATTCAGAAATGTCTGTATCATCGAGGGAAGAACTCACAGGGAAGAGCTGCTGCTTGTTGCTTTCCTCCTTGCTTAGAGCAGAGATGGGTGCTCCTGGGAGTCAGGCAGGTGCAAGATCTCAGAGCTATGCAGGGAAGGAATTCCTGCTGCTGTCTGGCAGCTGGAAAAGCAGAAGGCACTGGAGGTTGCTAGGGCTAGCCCTCTTACTAGAGAGAGCTAGAGGAGTTGGGACGTGTCAGGTAAGTAACATGCAGAACCAGAGCTGTGGGAGAGGATGTCTGAGCAGCTGCAGGAAGTATAGAGTATCTTCACCAAAGCAGCACAACTATTCTGCTGAAATCAGTTGCGTAATGGCATCCCTCTGTCCTGGTTTCCCATATGCACAGTCAGCTTTTTATTTGAGCTTGCATGGCCTGGCTGAATTTGGCACCATTCAGCAGCAAAGCTGACTCGTTCTTTCTTCTCTTGCAGAAAAAAAGTTTCCCACTTGCCTTTAGGAGATGGAAGGTGCATCTAATTGTCTTCAAGCAGCAGTTTAGCTGAGACAAACAGAGGAGCCTCTGACCCTACTGGTGCTTCATGAGGTAGGTGGCAAAGCTACTGTCATTGCTAGCCTTGGAGGTAGTGTGAGGTGTGAGGAGCAAAATGTTTCTTCAAAACCAATTTCAGTAGCTTCAGAATTAGGTAAGCTAATGAGCAAAGCTGTTTTTCTTATCAGGAGGACTAAAATCCTGTGTTATCCTAATTAGGATATGTGGCAATTGTCTTTTTCATTTCAGGGATGAGAGAATGTGTGGAATTAGTGGATGCTGACATTAGAATTAGCAGTTCTATGTCTCAGTAAATGTGTGGTGGGAAAATGCCAGAAGAAAAATGTTTACTTCTGCTGTAATTAGGAAAGCAATCTGTAGAAAAACTGAAGGTATTTGTCTTCGAAGTAGTTCCAGACTCTCTTGCTGCCAACGGGAAACCACTATCTGCTCATGGCATAGATTCCAAGGCCCCACTTGATTCACCATGCATCAGAAGTGTGGAGAAGCAAAACCAATATAGAAGTCATTGGAAGGTGTGCATCAAGAATATCTTGGTTTATAGCCACTGTAATGTAGCAACCTTCTGCATTCCACAGGGAAAAGTGGAGGATAAGGGCACACCACAGAGTGAATATGGACTACAGGAATTCATTTAGGCAAGCTATAACCACATCTGCCAAATGTTGACTGGTCTGATTTTGTTACATTAGTGTGAAAAAGTCAGTCTCCTCCATAATTAGTGAAATAGTGTTTGAAGGAGTGTTCTAGGAAAACTTGGATGTCAGTTTGTCTCTTTGTTGGGGAGCATGGAACCTAGGGGCTACTTGTGAAGGATGGTCTTAACTCTGGTCTCTACAGTGTGCACAGGCTTCTTATGAGTTGGAGACTCTGGTGGCATCTGTGGCTGTAGTGAACTGTAAGAGTGATCTAACAATTCCTTATAAAGGGGATGTTTGATGGGTTTGGAGAACAGGTCTTCTGAGGAATGCCTGAAGGAAATGGGATTGTTTTATCTGGAGAAAAGGATGTTCTAGGGATACCCTTCTACTCTCAACAGCTACCTGAAAGGAACTTGGAGTAAAGTGGGATTCATCTCTTCTCCCAAGTAACAAGTGACAGGATGAGAGGAAATGGCCTCAACTTGCATCACGGGAAGTTTAGGTTGGTTATTAGGAGAATCTTCTTCATTGGAAAGGTTATAAAACACTAGAGTAGGCTGCCCATGGAAGTGGCTGAATCTCCAACCCTAGAAGTGTTTAAAAGAGGAACATGGATTAGTACCAGATCTGGTAGAGTTAGATAATGGCTGGACTAGATGATCTTAAAAGTCCTTTCCACCCAAAATGATTTTATGATTCTATGACTAATAACCATATGATAATGAGAAGAGAAACAAACTTTAGATATATTTTGGTTTTAAAAGTAATTGGTGTAAAAAATAAACAAATCCCCCAGCGACTGTAATAGTTCTTGTAATTTAAAACACATTTATCTGGAGGATGGGTCATTGGCACATTCACAACAGATCCATGCTTATTACTTTAGACAGGCAAATTTTTGGCACAATTATTAGAAATTAAAGGCCTATCAATGTGTATTTTTTTTCTATACTAGTGAATTCTTTTTAACCTGTATCATTATGGAAATATCTTTTTCATTCTTACTTCTCCAATTAAAATCTGAATCACTGTACTTAGTTTCAAATGAATTAGTTTTAAATGAATTAGTTTCATTTTCGAGACACAAAACCAATGTGCACATTTTTAAGATAGAAAATATGGGAGGAGTGATGTAGAAATGAGCTCTTCAATTTTTTTTTTTTTTTAATCAGGGATTTTGCCCTAACATCAAGAAACCTAATATATGTCTCTGTTTCTTCAGCTCTGTGAACCTGTAGTGTTGTGGAACAGACATTTTAATTTCATAGTTCTTTTCTCATTGGAATGATAGTTTCATACCTTTATTTCAGTAATCAGATTAAACAGACAAAAGCAGGAACACCTTGCAAAAAGCCTCACCTTGTTAGGACAATTCTTAATCCAACACAAGTCCCTGCAGCAGTCTTATTATGTAAGCTTGGGGCTAGCAGGTACAGCAAGGCACTTTATGCTGCAAAGCTGTCTTTGCAAAAATCAATACTTTCTTTATATGTTCTTTGAAAACACTTTTGTCAAGAGTAAAAAGAAGTATCTGCCTGGGGTTATTTTCATAAAGGTTGTAGTAGTTTGTCATTGAATCATTAAGGTTGGAAAAGACCTCCAAGATCATTGAATTAGATCGTTAACCCAGCACTGTCAAGTCCACCACCATACCATATCCCTCAGCAGCACATCTACATGTTTTTTGAACACTTCCAAGGATAGCAATTCCACCACATCCTTGAGCAGCCTGTTCCAGGGCTCAACAACCCTTCAGGGGAAGACATTTTTCCTAGTGTCCAATCTAAACTTTCCCTGGCACAACTTGGGGCTGTTCCTTCTCATCCTGTAACTTGTTACCTGAGAGGTTTGTTAGTTCTTTCATTTTTAAGTTAGTCTGATCTAATTCAAAAGGTTATGTTGACTGTATCCACAATCATATTTACACTTTAAAAAAAGTCTTATGGAAACTATATTTTTTAATGCATGGAAGAAGATGAAGGCTGATGGCAAGAAATGCAGAGTTATCTGGGTTTATTGAAGACAGCATTGACTGATAAAGTCAATAAATATGAATGGGAATTCTTACTCTTGTTTTCCTTTTTTCCCTACCAATAACTTGCCGTGTTTAGCAGGCTCTCCACCTTCATCCCTCTGTTGGTAAAGTGGATTTTTATTGGTTCTCCCAAATAAAAGAGAATTATTTAATGTTTGCTAAGTCCTTTAGAATTTTCCAAGAAGGGTGCAAAAACTTGAAATGAGACAAATTTGTTTTTAAAGGAATCCAGTGTTGCCTGTGCACTACAAAAGGTTATTTTGGAAGCTGGTGGTGCATGCCTCCTGCTGCTGCCTGCAAGGAAAGCATTTCACTAAGATCTAGGAATGTTTGTTGAATTATAAAACAAAATTGCAGTCCAAAACTGCACTGGCACATATAGGAGGTACCTCCTGCCGTGTTTCAGATTGCCAGCATGAGCAAACTGGCTCATGAAGGAGATGCTTGAACAATGATGAAAGAAGAGAAACTTCCCTAAGAGTTGTCCAACTTTTCACTGATTCCTGCCAATAGAGAGGTGAAAAAATGGTAATATCTGAAAAAAAAAACTGAGGAAGAAGCAATTCTTGTGTTCTAGCTTTGAGGGCCTTTGGTGTATATATAGGTGTCTTAGGAAGAAGGTACATTTGCTGGCTGAGCTCACTGTAGAAGCCTTGGTGTTTCCCCTCCATCAGAAAGTTTTTAAGACCTTACAGGTACTGCTGCATCTGAAGTCTCAGAAGTTGGAGCTCATCTTTTGAGCTCAAAATCTCTGGGTGACTGTTGGCAGCACAGTTATGAGGAAATCCATCAGAATTTAATTTGTACGTTGCATCTCAGAAAAAGGAGACCCAAGAGGTGAAAGCATCAAACAATATGTGCAACGAGACACACACAGGGGACATGTCAGGAGGCTGAGAAGCAGCTGCTTTCACCTGCCAATCCACCACTGTTGTGCCACTTGCTGATGTGGATCCAGCCTAATGCTACCCAATCTAGAGCAAATCTAGGGCAGTTTGGGAAGGGTGGTGGATGAGGAACTGCCTTCACAAAAGTGCTGCATGTATGTTTTGCAAAAGATGGTGAGGAAAGCATCTAAAAGCTGGTTATTTATTCAACCTTTCTCCTCCACAAAGTCAGTTTTACAGTAAACAAGCTGCTGAGAGAATCACCTCTATTATTTATAGGGTGATAGGTTTTCCAATGCATGCTTTCACTGACTACCAGAGATACACAAAGTGACTGTATTCTAGTGTGGCTGTTTCTCCTCTGTGAACCTCAAAGATAAAATGTCATTTTAGAAACAGCTTAACTAAGTAGGTCAGTGTTTGTTCCAGGGTGAGCATGTGTGGTCTTTAAGACACTGGTGAAATTCTTCTTTTTGAAAATCTGCCTTTTGCAGCACAGAATAGCTGGGCAATGATGGTGTAGCCCAGGTCCTTTTTAAAGGCTGCATACTTCAGTGCTCAGGGGATTAGAGTTGAGCACACTTTAATGAACACCTGTGAAGAGAGTGAACCTGTTCAAAAGAATAGATGTGCTGTGCTTCAAAGTAATCCATAGAGGGAAATATGGAGAGCTGTTTTAAAAGGATATTGTGCATTTTAACTAGCTAATCCAGTTAAAAGAGTAACTTTTCAATGCATAGAAAGACAAAATACAAGAGACAGCAGAAGAGAAGGGTTGTGTTATGCAGCTACAGCTTTCTCTGCTATATTTTTCATTCATAATCTGAATAAAAGGAGGAACACTTTGAACCACTCACCTGAAACACACATTCAAGGTGCAATTTCAGTGGGGTTTCTCCATGGCAACGGGATTATGCATTTAATGGGTGTCAGTTGTACCTTCACTGTGCTTTTTAGCTAATAGTTGCTCTGATCCCTCAGGAAATGAAAAACTTTTGAGTGAGGATGTAATGATCACATTCACTAAGGGAGAGGTAATAGAATTTTTGCTGACTGATTATTTTATCACCGTTAATGCTTCCCTATGATGCTAATGAAAACCTTGAAATTTTCAGCTGATGAAATGTTTTATGAGGGAGACTGAGCTGGTCTTCTGCAGAACTAAATTTGTGACTTGGTAATGGCTTTAGGAGGCTGACACAGATGGCAAGAGTAGTAAATATACTCAGTTAATAGCACACAAATACTGAAAGGAAGGTCTCCAAGTCTCTTGTGATGAATGTCTTTACTATGAGAAGCAAGTAGAATCTCATCTGTCTAGGTGATACTACTGGAAAGAAGTACTGTGGCAAGAAGACCAGTCATAAAAGTCTATTTCACTTAGATGAAGACCAGCACTGTTACTGGACATCTAACTGCTTTGTCCTTATGGTGTTGCTAATGTACAACTTTTCCTGGAGTGGAACTTTTTCACAGATCTTTTGATTAAAGTCATGCATCATCCTAGTGTCCCAAATCACTTTTTGCATGGGAGGCATTCTGTCTCTTCAGGAATAACAAAAATACACAAAGATCAAATGAATAGAAGGGTAAGAAAACAAAACATTGTCCTTTGTAATCCTTCCTGTCTGAGTCCCCTGGCAAACCTGAGGGTTGTCCTTGAAGGGAGAAATTCTGCCTGTTTTAAATACAGGAAAAGATGTAATGAGAGGCATGGAACTGAGACCTAAATAAGTTAACTGGACTGGAGCTGAAGGCTGACCTTCCAGTCCTGCATAGGAGAGGGCTGGAGCTCTTAGATCTGAATGCACAGCAGAGGAGGGAAATGTGTGCAAGAGAAGACAGTGTCCAATCTACATCTGATTCTCAGGGTAGGCCTCTCTTATTCAGTTTAACCTTGGTAAACTCTTCACTAGTGAGAGATTGGTGTGATGTTCACCTTTGCCAGCATCTCGCTAGGCTGTGACCCTCCAGGCAAGAAAGCATGCCTGTGCAAAGGGCATGAGTGTGTTATGGCTCTGGAACAGCTCTGTTTGTGTGAGGCAGAGGGATGCCTCTGCTGAGCAAGAGGGACGGTGCTGTGCTGTGGAGATCAGCATGGAGGTGCACTGGCCTGAGAGCCACGTCTCTGCCATTTTCTTTGCTCATAGGACTGATGACAAAAGAATGCTGCTTGAATTAGTGCTCAGCTGCTGAAGGTTTATACTGCTACAGTTTGAAAGAATAATTTTGGAAGAGTTCAGCTGTTTTGTCTTCAGGGTCTATTGCTTTTTGATGTGGCAGAGTGAAAACGTGGATTCGTTTCTTGCATCTAGAGACACTGATCTCTTCTAGTATCCTTCATAAATGGAATCTGCTATCGGGGACCAATTCTTTAAGTATATTCAGAGTGATTTAAGGGCAAATTTTGTCATATTGTCAGATTTCTTTAAGCTATTCAGATGACATCCAGTTCACCAGACACAAAACAACTGTGTAATCAAAAAATGTGTAAAATGAAGGGAATGAAAATCTCTTCTTAGTCTATGTGGATTCATCTTAAAATGGGTCTAAAATGAGTGGGATTTAGCTGAAGCAGAAAAGATCAAACCTCAGAACAAATTGCCAGGTAATTTAAAATAAATCCTCTTTGCTTCTTGTGCTAATAATGAAACTGCTCTGGAAACCTGCATCACTGCTCTTTCAGAGCAAACACCTCTTTATCTGTATAGTTGCTCCTCTTCACATACACCTCAGCACATAAAACCTGAGCAAGTGGTAGTGTTTCATGACAGAAAAAATCTCCCTTGGAATAACCAAACTGATCCCAAATGCCACTTGAGGCTCCCTTTATGGAAACTTTGTGGATCTCTTGAAATGGGAAGAAAGCTTGGTTCCCATACTGAGCATGGCAGGGAGAGATCCTCTTGATGATGTCAAGATGTTCCTTCTAAAGAGAAAAATCTCCCTGCTCTTAGTTGTTCTGAAAAAGCATGTAAGTAACTTACAGCCTTACCAAAATGAGGATGAGAGTGAAGTTTAGTAGATATTGCAGAAGAAAATCACAAGTGTGATTGATCTTCTTGAAATCATCTTTCTAGTAGAGAAGAAATTCCTTGCAGAATAGTGACGGTTTGAATAGTCTCTCCTTTTTTAAGTACAAGGATAGTCTTGCTTTATTTCTAGTCATTTTATTCTCTCATCTGGACTAATATTGGTGCCTGGATGCTCACCTTCTGCCCAGCTTCTGTCATGCAGCCCACCATCATGCTCACCTGCAGGCAGCACAGGAGATCATGTCCTGGGGGCATCTGATGATAGGGAGGGAAATGAAGTGCCATGAATAAATTAATTTGCATGTCAGCAGGACATCACAGGGCATTAATTGCAAGTGGTGAATAGCAAGGAGGACAGATTGATGAGCAGCCCTCAGGAGGTGGATTTAACCAACTTTGTTTAGATTGGAAGTTGTGTGTGCTTGGTTTAGAAGTAAATCAGATTTGTGTAATCATTTACCCAAGAGTTTTATTTTGTGCAAGACTGCGAGGTGGTGATTAGAAATAGATTTCATAAACTGTTCAGGGACTGGAGCAGATGAGGAGAGCAGCCTGTGCTCCCTGTTGTAATGCCACTGCAGAGTGGCTGCTCCAGAGAACATGCAGGTAAGCACCATGAAAGGGCCACTTACCCTTCTCGCTCGTTAAGGGGTCACTCCCACAAGGGTGCTTCACGTTGCAGTCACTGCTCTGACTACTAATTTTCTCGGTTAAAAATAAAAATCTGTCTTAGTCAAAGTACTATAAAACGCAGTATATGCTAATCAAATCCTTTGAGAGATTAGCAATTATTAATGGATAAATGCAAGAAAAGGCTGTTTATAGTGGATTTTGGGAATCTGTTTGACACAGTAGGGCCCGCAGCAGGAGGGCTACTGCTGTCTGTGGTTTGAAATACTTGGAATTGTTGCATGGGGGGGAGGTAGGGGACTCAAAGTTTGTGTTCCCGTGTTATTTTGAAAATCCCCCTCTAAAAGAGCAGATAGACACGCAGGATACAAAGCAAAGAGAGGCTCTGTGGAGGCTTTTGATCTGTTCTCGCCATTCCCCTCTCCTTCCCTTTAGAGCCCTAGGATTTCTGTGAGATAGCTGGGTTCATGTGTCTTAAGCTCTTCCCCTGGAAAAAAGGGAAGTGCCTGCCTGGAGTTATCCTGCTTTCTTGGCCGCCGTATCCTTCCAGAGCCCCGTGCGGGCGGGCAAGCCCAGCCAGCCGTGCGGAGCTGCGGGCCGCGGCTAGGTGGCAGCCTCTGCCCATCGCTGCCATCACAGCGCCGGCACCTGCCGCCGCCATCATACCGCTGCCCCCTCCCCGGCAGACAGGCTAGAAAGCGCTCGGGCTGACAAAGCTTTCTGGCCTTACAGTTTCGGCAAACGATGCCATTCTTAGGCAAGCGAAAATGCGCTAAAAATGGCGTTTCAAAGTGAAAAAGATGTTGAAGCGTGAAGCTGGCTGTAGGATACACTGGGAGGGAGCAGGCAAACACCTACTCAAGTCAGGACTATCCAGCTGAACACCCTTCATCTCTTAATGGAACTTTTGTCTCTTTTTGGAAAACGCTGTGAAAAAGGAAGAATGGATTGTGTGAAGTGCTCTAGGGTTAGGTTGTGCTGTAGGATTTACTGCTGCAGGTGAAGAATACCTTGTGTCTACATAAGCGGCTTTTTCTCCAAGGAACTGTTGTAGAAGTGGATGTAGTAGTTTAGAGGTGCTGATGGGGTGAATGATTTCTTGATTTTGTTTTGGTTTGCCATTTTTTGTTTCGTTTGGTTTGGGGTTTTTTTGGTTAATTTTCTGACCTTGCTGACAATGGTGCACGGGTGTGTGCCTGTAATTTGTGCTGTCAGGGCAGGCAGGAGCGTGCAAGGACAGAGACCTGGATTACATGGTACAGCACAGGTGTTGATTCCTGCATCCAAAAGGACAATGAGGTGCAAGCACGGGTTCAGCCCATTCTCACCATAACAAATCTGCTGAGTATTGCTGGCATTGCTCCTGCCAGGGACCAGAACAGCCTGGCAGCATTGACTGGTGTTTTATTCTGAAAGTGCTGCCATTAATTCAGTGATGCTGTAACTGCTGAATGTGAACAGGATTGTGGTCTGACCCATATAGTATTTCTGGGAGTATTCCATATATTGCAAATACATCTCTTTTTTTTTTTTNTTTTTTTTTTTTTTTTTTTTTTTTTTTTTTTTTTTAAGCACAGTAGCTCTAGGGTGATTCAGTGCTTCAGTTCAGGATGATGTGGGCAGAATGAAACAAAAAGTAGGTATTGTGTCTTAAAGGGAAATCCTTACTAACCAGGACATTTTTGTATTCTACCTACATGTTTGTAATTTAAAAGCAGCAACAACAAAGCCTTTCTGTCTTGCTTACAAATACATGTTTTCTGACACTGCCTCCCTCTTGCTCATTTTTGCCAAGCTATCTAAGGACATGATACCATGGTGGTTCCTGCCTTCATATATGAACATTTTCAAGACTCTTACATTCATATAGAAGTATTGGTTTTTTTTAATGGATTTTGCCAGTTTATGATTTTTGCATTTCTATTTTAAAAATATATTTTCTGGGCTGCTGTTAGTAAAATAATTCTGCTTGGGCTTATGGAAGAAGCTGCAGGAAAAAACTTTGGTGTAATACCTATGTTGTGCCAGAGGAATAAGAGGAGTTTGCTGCTTGCTACTGCAAATAGTCTCTCAGAGACCACCGTTTTGAAAATAGAAGGCTGTTATACCAGGTAAAACAGAAAGTATAGGATTGTTTGACTAGGCCACTCATAGTTTACCTAGGACCCCATGTAAATATGGAGGAGGATACATCCTGAAAAATGTGTATAAATGGAATTCTTTGATTATATGGAAAAATACAGACTTAAATAGAGGAAGGGCTTTGGGTTTTGCGTGAACCTATTAGGCTTTACTCAGACTATAGGAATGGCTAGGGGACAAAAGTGGAGGAAAACCAATGTAGTCTTTTGACTGTGTTCTTTTGGGTATTGAGTCCTCAAGTGTTTTATGTTCTTGCAGCTCAGAAAGATGAAATGAATGTTCAGGTAGTTCTGTGGACTCAGAATATAGAAGATTTCACTTTAGAAGAGGGACAGTAGAGTTTAGTCACAAATCTTCAGGCTTAAGAATTGTGAACATTTATTTTTAAAGCTCGTAAAATTGCTCTTTTGATGTCAAGAAAACCTCTGACCGTCCAGGGTTTGGCTAAAACTGATAGGCAGAATCTGTTGTAGTAAAATGAAAGTACTCAAAACTGTGTGTCGTGGAGGGGGGTTTGAATCTGGGTTATAAGTAAATTGTAACGAGGCTGATATAAAATATTAAATATTTTTATTAATAAAAAAAAATTCCCCAAATGTATTTACAATTACCACACACAGATTCTACTATGCGG